>PVKN010020506.1:0-15908 GCA_004027915.1 Capromys pilorides
AGAAGACAACAATACAAGTTTGGTACTGTTTTTGGGTGACCTCAGGGAGTTGGAACATAACACCTGTGGGCAAGGGAACTTCATTATTACAAAAATGTCCATTTCATCTCGGTTTTTAAATATTGAAGTAAAATTATGCCTAGAATTCTTGATTTAAAATTTCTTCCAGGAAACATGCTATTAACTTTAGAGTATATGTTCTATACATATAGTGTCAGTTACTCTGACACTTTGTATTTCCTAATTTGTTTTATTTATGGTCCTGTAGTTACCTCAGAGGAAAATAATGAAGGCCTGGGAAGTTGTCACGGTCATCGTTGTTTCCACTGGATTCTAGCCATAGACCCAAACTATTCTTGCTTACAATGTCCTCTTAAGTTTATAAACATATCAGACATGCTTCCCATTGATAATCATGTTAAAGAAAGGAAATTATTTCATCAGCTCATCACTGTCAGTATGTTTTTCCATATTTGTAATCTTGTGTCCACATCCTTTCTGGAGATATTCAGCACATGTATTACCATTGGTGTTCAGTCTCTGTAACATCTGTTCTCATGTTGTCTTATATTGATTATCTTTTTGACATAAGAAATGTCACCTCCTACACAAGAGTCAAAACCCAAAATTATGAGAGACTTTTTGTTGCTTTGTGCTGCCCCAGGGTGTCTATCACAGTGCTTAGCATGGCAGCAGTGCTTAGTAAATGCTTAGTTATATAAGTATTTAGGAAACCTTTATTTTTAATCTTTATTACTTCTTGAAACCTACTTTATGTGTTTTGATGCATTAAAGAACACCTTATTGCTTGAGGTTTATTTTTTTAAATAGCTACTTATTTCTACACCATTCAGTAATCTTCGAATATACAACTCAAAGGTATTGTGTGCCTTGCAACAGCTTTCCTTAGACTTTCAGAATAATGGAAATTAAGAGCTCTCTCCTCTCTCCTCCTTTCCCTCTTCTCCTCTCCCATGTTCTTCCCCCTGCTTACCTCCTTCTCCATACCCTATTGTAGAATAATAAATTTTTTCCAAGATATTTTCTTTTATTACCCTCTTTGCAAGAGAAAAGTCTAGTAAACTTGTAATACTTAATTTCCAGGGTTCCTTTGGAATTGTGAAAATTGGAAAGGTTAGTTTCCCATAAAGATTTATTTAGGTACCTGTAACATTGTATACTTATTGATATTTAGATTAGTTTTTGAGGCAGTATCATCACTGTCTTCTCATTTATAAATACAGATTTATTTTTGAGAAGTTTTTTTATTTTTAAAATTTTATTACATTTAATAAATAACAATGAGGCAGTTTCAAAACACATTAATAGGACAGCCACAATAATTAATACAATACATATTGTTGTCTCCATAGTAGTTGTTCAGAGTACAAGATAGAGACATGGTAACTTTTCTTAGTGAATTAAATGCTGTGTACCTCTGTGAAATAAAGTTCATAGTGAACAACCATACTTCACATAGCTTTAGATTTTTATAGTTGTCACACTTTTTATTTTGTGTAGGTACAGGTGATAGGTGACACTATGCCAGTTTTAAGCTAACTCCAAACTTATCACCAACTGTTTGACCGGAAAAGTCAAATAATAGGTGGCTCTATTTGAAAATGCTAGTAGTAGTCATTTTAACTTTGTATGAATATATTATGTCTATGAAATTTGTGTGCGAATTCAAAGCTGCTAGTACCCCAAAAAATGATTATACAACCTTACATTTCTATTCCTGTCTTTTACACCATAAACCATTTCACTTTTTTTATCCATCAAAATAATGATTCTCGGTGCCACTTTAGTAAGGAGTTTTTAAAATTCCAAAATGCCAATTTGATCTCTGTGCTACATAATTCAAATTATAACATTTTCAACTGCTAGTTAGTTACAAGGAGAGGTCTTACAAGTAAGGTCTGCACTGCTCACTTCTGTTACACAGAGTTGAACCTCAGTACCTTTCATTCCATGGATGTCAGGCTGAACACAGCTGGGAGTGAAGTGAGTGGTACAGCTCACTGCCTGTGAGAGGGCTCTGCAGAAGGCCCCTGTGTCTTAAGTTCATTTTGAAAGTCTGTGAGACAGCAGCTTTAACCTGAATAGAAGTCTTGTTTCATTTTCCCTAAAGCCTCCTGTAAAGAATGAGCTCAAGTCATGTCCCTTTCTGTGGAAAATGTTTCAGCCTCCTTTTAGCAGGGTGTTTAGGGTCTCACTAGTAGATCGAACTTGTAGTGATCCACCTGATTACATCCTCCCAAGAGCTGGGCTTACAGGCACATGCCACCATACCCAGTCTCAATAGCCTTCTCAGCACACCCTGGGGCTGGGGCCACATGGCAGGCCCAGGGATTGAACTGGCTCCTGCGCCTGCTTGGAGGCACTTTAATCTGCTGAGCTATTTGGCTGACCCACAACTCAGTATTTTTGAGAGTAGTCTTGCTAGCTGAATTATGTGATGAGGAAGGAGGAGGAGAAGAAGAAGAAAACAAAAAGCTTTTCTAGTACTGAGTGGTATCTCCATTAATGTTGTTATGAGAATCGTGCTTATGTTGACAGTAAAATGCAAATGCAGAAATCTGAGTTGAGCTGTAGTTAAGTCTGTAAATAGTCAAAACTGATGCCTAAATTGGAGAAGTGACAGCCCCTGATTTCATATCCATATTAAATGTGCTTTGTCACAAGAGAGAAACAAACAGTATCTAAAATTAGAACCGATTTTATTAGCCAGGTGATACTTTAGCCTCCTAAAAAAGGGACTCTAGCTTCAATCCCAAGGAGGAGGATGATGTCTTGGAATTGTACTTTTAATTGTTGGGCTTTGTCACATTATCACTTCTGAAAAACTGATACTAAACAAATTAACTGCTCATCCAGAATCCACTGGGTTGCATGAAATGTATTTGCATTCTTCCTGCATAAATAGTAGAAGTAGAATATCCAGGTTTGAAATTATGACCATAATTTTGTCTTTACTGGCTTAAATATTTTTTGAGAGTGGGCAAAGCATTTTTTGAGGTGCCTAGTGCATCTGTTCTCAGCAAGACTCAAGCCAGTTGGGAGTATGGGAAAAGTGGAGAATATATTGACCTATAGGTCACCATTTGTTCTAGACTGCTAGCACTCAGAGAGTGGTTTGTAGAGGCACCCAAGACCCACTTTGGGGGGGGGGGGTGCGGTGGACTGACAGTCTCTGAAATCCTTCCTTTCCCAACTATTTAAGAACGTTTTTATGGTTGAAATGTAATTTTGTGAATTTTAAATGAAAACCTTTTTAAAATTTGTCATTTTAAATTACAAATAGGGTAAATATCAATTAACAATGACCCATTAAAAAAAACTTTTTACCATTCTTTTGGTTTTGTTCATTGTTTTGAGACAGGGTTTTCCTATGTTGTTCAGGCTGCCGTTAGACTTGCTTATGTGGCCTAGGCTGGTGTCAAACTCACAGGGGTCCTTTTGAGTGCTGGGATTACAGATGTGTACCACCACATCCAGCTCTGTACTATTCTTGATAATTTTCAAATGTGAAAAGTTCTTTGTGCAATGAAAAGAAAGATCTGTACTAATGATGTTTAGACAAGAAATCATGTCTGCGTTTTGTACTCTAAACAACGACGAAGACAACAATATGCAATGTATTATTGTAAAAAATAAAAATAAAAGTTTAACCAAAACTCATTGAGCTGCTTTGCTAGATCGACGTGTGAATGTGATGAAAATCAGGCATTTTTATTAATAATTGAATTTCTGAATAGCCAGTTGCCAGCTGTGATAAAATGTGCAGTATTTAATATTTAAGTTTATTGCAGGAAAAGACACATTGTTATTCATGCCCCCAGGACGTGCCTCCCCCTTACCTCAGACACACCCCATCATTCTTGCCACTTTCTGAAGCAGTTCTGAACACTTTAGTGCTTATGAGGTGTGTGAGAAAATATGGTGAGTACTGCTACCTAGTGCCGTCCAGTGGAAACTCGGGCCCCTCCCTAACCAGATCTGGCACATTTGACTCCTGACTCTTCCCCTAAATCAAAATGGCCATGCAGATAAACATTGGACACCAAGGCACTTAAAACCATGCACCACCTTGAAGGCACTACCAGAGCTGTTTGAGCAAGTGGCAAGGAAAGTGGGATATATGTGTTTGAAGGTAGGGTGGAGTATTGGGGCAGAGGTCTTTTATTGCAATAAATTTAAAATTTTTTTTAGCACATTTACTGTATTTTTTTTTAATCACACCTTGTATATCTAGTAACTTTTTTACTTAAATCATTTTCATGAAAGCCATGTTCTGAACACTTACAGTGCTAATTTACTAAGGTAACACAACTGCCCTTAAAGCATGTTCTATTAATACCATTACTAGGTCAAGAGAGAGCATTGCTTCCAGAACATCCCCTAGTCTGAGCAGGGATGCCCATCTCTATTCCTTCAAAGAATCTGTGGAGGCTGAGTGTGGTAGTGCACACCCATAATCGCAACACTTGGGGGAAGCAGGAGGCCTGCTGTGAGTTTGAGACCAGCCAGGGTTATATGGGGCAGTCTCAAGTGCATAGGAAACACTGTCTCAAAAGAGAGTGAATCTTTCACTGTCAGGCTCATGGAAAGTATTCCTGATTTGGGTTTGTTCTTTTTTTTTTTTTTTTTTTTTCTTTTTGAGTTAGGGTCTTGCTATGCAGTTGAGGCTGGCCTTGAGCTCACTTTTGTAGCCCAGGCTGGTCTCAAACTCACATCGATCTTTCTGCCTCAGCCTTCCAAGTGCTGGGGTTATAGGCATGTGCCACCGCGCCCAGCTCTAGGCTTGCTGTTAATGTTGTTGCAAAGGTGATATGGGAAAGTGTTATCTGTTGGATAGACTTATAATCCCTCTCTGTCTCTGTCTCTCTGTCTCTCTCTCACACACACACGCGCGTGCACGTGCCTTAATATCTGCAGATTCCCAGTGCTGTAATTATTTAGCAGAGTCAGGATTGACTAAGTAGCAATGAAGGTTTATTGAGAAGCCCTTTATGAACAAATAAACTATCAATAGCAAGTTTTGATCCAGTTTAAAAATCCTTTCTGATAAATTTCTACACATCTAAATTTGTGACAAGTCATGCAGTCAGTTAGGATCGAAACTTCTGAGAGATTAACAAATTCTATAATAAGTCTTAAAATTATTTTAATTTGTATGTTTCATTTGAAGAAATGAGAGGGCTATTACCTGTGCTGATTTCCTATAAGCTTAGATTCTTCTGTGTGGATCCTTATTTTTAATCAATGAGACTTTTCAAACTAAAATTATATATAGACAGATTATATGGGTCTTTTCTGATTAACACTATTCCTCCTCCTCCTCCTCCTCCTCCTTTTTTTTTTTTTTTTTGGTGGGACCAGGGTTCAAACTCAGGACCTTGTACTTGCCAGGCAGGCACTTGTGCCATGAGCTATCTCCCTGGCCCCCTAATACTATTCTTCTAATTGCAGGTTTAGGATGAGGTTGGAGGATAGGGTTTTCTTTTCTCAAAATGACATTTTCTTGGACATTGTCTATCTCTGAGATTCATTTATTACCATCAGTTCTTTACTATCTTAAATGTCCATGTATTTGTGGCAGGCTTAAAAATTGTTTTACTGGTGCAATCAATATTTGTCAAGATAAGTTTATATTCCTAACTTGGTTATATTAGGAGATAGTAGTTTACATCTCTTGCATGCCCCTCCCCCCAGCCTCATTAATAATCTATCAGTAAGATATTCTAAGTCTAGAGGAAGGAAAGAGACTTAATAACTATTTTTTTAACTTCAGAGCTTACCTCCAATCTGAGTTCCTCTATACGTTTCTGAGTTTGTTTGTTTACTTCAGATGCTACGAATTCAGAGATTTCAGCTGTATGATTCCCAGTTTCTTGTATGGTAGTGACTCCTGTATTTGTTTCAGGTGGGCTCGGGACCTGAGATTGCATTTTGCTCCTTGTCTGTATCATTCTGAGTAGCTGTGATCTTTGGTGCAGGACTGCGTGCCCGCGGGTTGTTCCTTCAGACCGGGCTTGTGGAACTGCTGAGCTGCTTTTAGGCCAGGGGAGGGGGGGGTCTCACGCACCTGACGGGTCTGGCACTGGGTGATAGGCTGCACTGGCTGTGGGCCAGAGGATGTCTCACGTGGTGGGCCTGGTGCTGGCGGGCCTGGCGCTGCCTGGCAGGTCTGGCGCTGGCAGGCCTGGCGCTGCCTGATGACGTTAGGCTGTGCTGGCAGTGGGCCTGGGGACCCCCCACCTGGTGGGCATGGCCCTGGTAGGCCTGACACTGCCTGGCAGGCCTGGTGCTACCTGAGGACGCTCACCTGGCAAGTCTGGCACTGGTGGGCCTGCCGCTGCCTGATCCTTAATAACTATTGACCTGAAATTATCTTTAAAATTGTGAGCTGGAAAAGTAAGGTACTGCAGAGGTAAGCAGTGTATAGATTATATTAGAGTGAGATTGACAAGCTGGTTAAAAAAGGATGATGCGTTTCTAATTAGTCCACAGTGCCTTAGTTGGAAATTAGATACTTACGTAAATATGTCATGTTAATTCAGCAAGAAAATTGAAGTATTATAAATCTACAAAAGGAATGCCTATTTTTGTTTATTAATGTTTTGAAGTTACTGTCTGAGGACTGATAGTAGAATATTTGAGTATTTGGCTTATGTTGATTTTTAGCTGACTGATGCCTTGACAGTCCGTTTTTCCTAACAGATGTGTTTTTTTCATATGATTGAGTTGCAGCCAATGGGAGCTGGTGGAACCAGGAGACAAAAATAACCAGTCATCACAGCTGTTTTATTTATTGTTATTATTATTATTATTTTTTTTTTTGCAGACATATAAGATTGTTTTTATTTGTTTATTATTTTTAATTACGTTAGTAAGAAATTACAGTGTGACAGTTTCAAAACACACTAGTAGTACATTCACAATAATTGATGCAGTGCATATTGTTATCATTTTTAAACAGGGCAGAGAGTGCAGACATGATAAATTTTCTAATGGTTATTGGTACAATAGATTTCTTCTCTTTAATCTAAAAGAAGGTAGTTGTACACATAGTCAAATGTTCCATAATTGCAGTGTGTTACTGGTGAAACTGGCAATGTTGGAAGCTCTTGATTTGAGCCTTTAACAGCTCAGCATACTAAACTACCCTTACATTTTATGCATCATGTTTAAACTTTTCTGCTGTGTGGTTAAGGGCAAATTAAAGCAAGACATGTATAACAAAACATGTAGTTGTTGTATCTCTCCAGGTCAGTCAAATCCCCTCAGGATTTACTTTGGAACCATATACAGTGCTTTGTAGAACTGTTGTCAGTGTCAGCCGTCTGGATGAATCACGACCATTGCTTGACCACTTTGCTCTCTGTGAAAGTCAGAATGTTTTCTCTCTAGGTGACTCTCCTTAGGCACACCATATATCTTCAATCCCTTTTCTCTGTGGTCCCTTAATCTCCTTGAACAGAAAATTTGGGAAACCACTGAGTTATAGAATATTACAGCACAGGTTCTGTTCTGTCCTGAGTTCTCACTGACCTTGAAGGGCTAGGGCCAAAATATTGGCTATTCTTGTAGGGCCCCCCCTCCCCCATTTTTTTCTCTAATTTTTGGTCTGTAAACATATTCTTAGCCCTCCAGAAGAAAAGCTTAGTGATACTATCACTCTAAAATATGGGTGCTTGAGCTTACTATCACTTTCTTTCTGAATATCAAATACCTTAGACTTGGAATTGGTATTTTCCATAAATCATTAATGTTCTAATAAATCTCTATGGAATGTGATAAAAGCAGTTAGACATTTTTACACAGATATTTAGAAATACAGGCATGTACCAAATTATAGCCTGTCCATCCTTTGGCGTTTTTCCTAGTCTCTTGCTCTTATTTAATACCTTTTTTTGTTTTCTTGTAAACCAAACATTTACTTGAGAGAGTATAACAGTAACTGAAATTATATTAGAGGGGCTGCCAAGATAGCTCAGTGGTCTAAAGCGCCTGCTTAGGCAAGCTTAGGCAGCCGCAGGGACCACAGTTCAATCCCTGGCACCACATGCTGCACCAACCCCACTTCCAGGGCAGGCTGAGCCGGCCATAATATAAATAAATAAATAAAGTTTAAAAAAAATTATATTAGAAGGAGCACACATCTAAAAGACCAGAATGACAGGCATTCCGAGCATAGTTTTAGTGTAACATATTGCTATCATTAGTGTCAAAAACTTTTTGAGGTTTCTTAGGGCCCTTGTCTAATTCATCCTGTGCATATAAATGTGTAGTTTTGCTACTGCTATGTTTTCTCTCTTTTCTGTTTCCAGTCACTTTGCTGTTGTTTAACCCTTAAGACTTTGATTTCCATTCAGCTGTGTTATGCCTATTTTTATTTCTTCTTTGGAGTTCTTGCACTAGGGAGACTATACGATATTTACACATGTTTATTTCACTTCTGAGTATATGTTCAAGATACATCCATCTGTATATGAAGTCTAGTTTATCATTCTTTATAGCTGAGTAATATTCCATTGTATAAAAATACCACATCTTTTTCAACCATTCTTCATATGATGGGCATTTTGGTTCTTTCCAAGATTTGGCTATTGTGAATTGGGCTGCTATAAACACAGGTGCACAGATATCACTATGGTATGATATTTTCAGTTCTTCTGGGAAAATTTCCAGTAAGGGGATAGCAGATTGAGTGGGATTTCCAGCTCTAGTTTTTTAAGTAGCCTCCACACTGCTTTCCATAATGGTTGCACCAATCTGCATTCCCACCAGCAGTGGAGAAGGGTTCCTTTTTCCCCACAGCCTCTCCAACATTTATTGTTGGTCGATTTCTTTATAGTAGCCATTCTTTCTGGGGTGAGATGGTATCTAAGTGTTGTTTTAATTTGCACTTTATGAATGGCTAGCGATGTGGAGCATTTCTTCATGTATTTGTAGGCTTCTTGAATTTTTTTCTCTGAAAAGTATGTGTTCATCTCACATGCCTATTTCTGGATTGGGTCTTTGAATTTTGGGATCCTAATGGTTTTTTGTTCTTTATAAATTCTAGATAGAAGACCTTTGTCTGAATACTTATTAGTTAAAATCTTTTTAAATTTTGTGGGTTGTCTTTTCACTCTGTTGGTAATTTCTTTTGAGGTGAAAAAACTTGTTAGCCGAAGGAGGTCCCAGTTGTTGATTCTTTGAAGTGTCAAACGTGCATTTTGATTTCTGTCTGTGAACTCTTTGCCTACCGTATGTCTTCAAGATTTCCTCCCACTTTCTCTTCCAGGAGATTTAATGTTTCTCTTTTAATATTTAGATCTTTAATTCATTTTGACTTTAGTTTAGTTCATGGTGATAGACCTTGGTCAAGTTTTAGTTTTAGCATGTGGAAAGACAGTTTTTCCAGCACCATTTATTAAAGAGGCTATCTTTCTTCCAGTAAACATGTTTGGCCCCTTTGTCAAAGATAAGGTAGCTGAGTATGTTTGTATTTGTTTCTGCCTCTTCTAATCTATTCCATTGATCCTCAGGTCTATTTTTTGCCAGTACCATGCTGATTTTATCACTGTAGCTGTGTAGTATAATTTTAGGTCAGGAATGGTAATGCCTCCTGCCTTACCTTTGTTGCCCAGGATTGTCTTTGCAGTTCTGGGTCTTTTTTGGTTAAATTTTAGAAATGATTTCTCCAGGTCTGTGAGGTATGTTGATGGTATTTTGATAGGAATTGCGTTAAAATCTGTATAACAATTTAGGGAGTATTGCCATCTTCACAATGTTGGTTCTTGCTATCCAAGAGCAGGAAATATCTTTCCATTTTCTGAAATCCTCTAGGATCTCTTTTTTCAGAGTACCGTAGTTTTCATTGAAAAGCTCTTTTACTTCTTTAGGTAGGTTAATTACTATTTCATTTTCTTCATTGCTATCATGAAAGGTACTGTTTCTCTAATTTGTTTTTCAGTGTGCTTGTTATCTGTACAGAGGAATGCCGTTGACTTTTGTGTGTTGACTTTGTAACCTGCTATGCTACTAAATTTGCATATTAATTTTAGTAGCTTGATGGTGAAGTTTTTGGGGTCTTCCAAATAAATTATCATGTCATGTGCAAATAATGGTACTTTAACTTCTTCTTTACCTATTTTTATTTCTTTTATTTCTCTCTCTTGTCTAATGGCTGTAACTAGTGATTCAAGAACTATATTGAATAAGAGAGATTGATAGAGGACATCCTTGTCTTGTACCAGATTTGAGAGTAAAAGGCTTTAGTTTTTCCCCATTTAGAATTATGTTAGCTGTTGGATTGTCGTAGATGGCTTTTATCAGCTTGAGGTAGAGGCCCTCTATTCCAATTTTCTGTAGGACTTTCAACATGAATGAGTGTTGGACTTTGTCAAAAGGCTTTTCTGCATCAATTGAGACAATCATATGATTTTTGACTTTAGCTCTGTTGATACAGTGTATTACATTTATAGATTTGCATATATTGAAACATCCTTGCATCCATGGGATGAATCCTACCTGATTGTACTGTATAATCTTGATTTGTTTTATTCTTGTGGCGAAGATTTTTTGAGGATTTTTGCATGTATGTTCATGAGAGAAATTGGCCTGTAGTTATCTTTTTTAGTTGCATCTCTCTCTGGTTTTGGTATCAGTGTAGCACTTGGCTCTAGGAATGATTTTGGGAGGATTGCTTCCTTTTCAATTTCATTGAAGAGTTTGAGGAGTATCAGGCTTATGTCTTTTATAAATTTCTTGTAGAATTCAGTGGTGAATTCATCAGATCCTGGGTTTTTCTTTTTCGGTAGGCTTTTTATTACATTTTATATTTCATTGGCTGTTATTTGGTTGTTTAGAGTTCTTACATCTTCTTGATTCAGTTTTAGTAATTTATACTTTTCTAGGAATGTATCCATTTCTTCTATGTCTTCAATTCTGTGAGAGTAAAGATTCTCAAAGTACCTATTTATGATCTTCTGAGTCTCAGCTGGGTCTGTAGTAGTTTCACCCTTTTAATTCCTTATTGCTTGAATTTGAATTCTTTCTTTCCTCTTTTTGATGAGGTTAGCTAGGAGCTTATCAATTTTATTTAATCTTTCAAAGAACCTGCTTTTTGGTTCATTAATTCTTTGTATTGTTTTCTTTGTCTCAATTGAATTAATTTCTGCGCTAAACTTTTATAATTTCCTCCCATCTTTGGGCTTTTGATTTTGTTTGATCTTCCATTTCTAGTCGTTTTAGGTGTTGCATGAGAGTATTTATTTGTTCCTGTTCTGTCTTCTTATTGTGTGAGTTCAGAGCTGTAAATTTCCTTGTAAGAACTGCTTTCATTGCATCCTATAAATTCCAGTAAGTTGTATTTGTATTTTCATTACATTGTAGATATTGTTTAATTTCTTGTTTAATTTCATCTGTAACCCTCCGGTTACTGAGAAAGGTGTTGTTTAATTTTCATGTATTTCTGGGGTTCTTGTTTCTTTTTTCATTTATTTCCAACTTTATTGCACTGTGGTCAGATAGTATGCATGAGATAAATTCTGTTTTCTTGCATGTACTTAAGTATGACCTATGGACTGATATGTGGTCTATTTTAGACAATGTCCCATGTGCAGCTGAAAAAAATGTATATTCTGAAGTGGTTGGGTGGAACACTCTGTATAAGTCCACTAAGTCCATTTATTCCAGGTTCCGGTTCAGTTCTCTTCTTTGCTAATTTTTTGTCTGCTTGACCTATCTTTTTGGGACAAAGGGGTGTTAAGGTCTCCTATTAAAATTGTCATATTGGATAGTAGATTTTTCATGTCCATTAAGGTTTGTCTTACATAACTTGGTGCTCCCATGTTGGGTGCATACATATTTATGAGTGTTACCTCTTCGTCTTGAATTTTTCCCTAACCAGTATGTAGTGGCCTTCTTTATTTCATTTGGCCAATCTTGGTTTGAAATTTAGAGTGTCTGCAAACAAGATTGCTACCCCTGCTTTTTTTGGAGGTGCTGGGGCGTGTAGTATTGTTTTTTGTCCTTTCACTTTTAGCCTATGAGTTTCTCTATAAGTTAAGTGTGTTTCTTCTATACAGCATATGGTTGAATTTTGCTTCCTCATCCACTCTGCCTGTCTATTTCTTTTAATTGGAGAATTGAGTCCATTTACATTAATGGTTATAATTGAAATGTATTGACTTATGATTGACATGTCTTTTACTTACTACTGTTTAACACTTTCTCTTGTGTTTAATTGGTTGCCCTGTTTTGTGGGGTTTTTTTGTTCTCATTTGTAGAGTTTGGGTCAATTTGGTCCCTCTCTGAAATATCTTTTAGTCTGTGTAGGGTTGGCTTTGATAACATGAAATTCTTTAGTTGCTTCTTGTCATGGAAGTATTTCACTTCTGCGTCATGCTTGAAAGAGAGTTTTGCAGAGTATAGTATAGCAGTCTGGGCTGGAATTTGTTTTCATGAAGGACTTGAAGCACTCTGCTCCATGTTCTTGACTTCATGATTTGTGAAGAGAAATCTACTGTTATTCTGATGGATTTTCTTTTAAATGTGATGTGTTTCTTTTCTCTAGCAGCTTTTAGTCTATTATTCTTCTGCTGGATTTCTGGGATCTTGACTATTATACGTCTGGGTGTGTTTTTAGTTGGGTTGATGTTATTTGGAGTTCTATATGCTTCGGTTACCTGAATATCTGATTGTTTTCTCAAATTTGGGAAATTTTCTGCTATTACTTCTGCCCATATTGTTTTTATATCATTTGTGTCGACTCTTACTGATTCGTATTAATCTCACGTTGTTCATTTTTGCATCATCTTATAGATGTTGAATTATTTTTTCCTGCATCCTAGTTGGTTTTAAGAGATCCTTTCTTACCTTTTCACTAGCTGCGACAGTGTCTTCAAGATCTGAGACTCTTATCTTCACTTTCGTTCATACAGTTTTGCCAGCTTGTGATTGAAGTTTTATTTTCTTGTATACCTCTTTGAAACTGTTTCATACAATCTGTTTCTTTCCTATATTACTCATTTAGGAAATCCATCATTTTTCTATTCTCCTCTGATTTTTTCAATGTCTTCTTTAGTCGTACTGAAGTCTCTCATTATAGTTATCCTTTCTCTCTCTAGTTCAGAGATTATTCCTGCTCTGTTCTCCTCTCTATCTTTTTGTAGTTGTTCCTCTACTTTAGATGCTATTAATTTAGAGATGTCTTTTTTAACTTCAGAAGTTATTTCTGCTCTGATTTCCTCTATATGTGTCTGCAGTTGTTTTTCCACTTCAGAGTTTATTAATTCATGCATTTCTTTTTTTATTTGAGATGTTATCTCTGAGTTGCTCTATACCTTTCTGCACTTGTCTGTTTACCTCAGATGCTATCAAGTCAGAGATTTTGGCTGCTTGATTACTGTTTTCTTTCGTGGTAGTGTCTCCTGTATTTGCTTTGGATGGACTCGGGACCTGAAATTGGATCTTGCTCCTTGTCTTTATCACTTTTTGTAGCAGTGATCTCTGCACTTTGGTGAAGTTATGCCGTTATACCTGGCTCTTGGGAGGCCCAGTCGGGATGGTGGGTGGAGGTGGAGCTTGGGCCGTTGATGAGTTGGAGGATGGATGCAGGCTCCGAGAGTTCTTATCTAGCTGCTGCCACACAGCCCGGTTGTGTCAGTAAGTTGAGGCGGACCTTGGGCAGTTGAGGAGTTGGGGCATGGATGTGGGCTCAGAGAGTTCTTACCTAGCCAGTGCTGTATGGCCTGGTCGAGTCAGTGAGTGGAGGCGGAGCTCGGTCGGTTGAGGAGTCTGGGGCCATCACGGCTATTTTAACGAAAGGAGTAGGTTGTTGATCTCTTATTTCAAGTTTAGAAAGAAAATACTGTGTTTTTATATTTTTTCTCAGCTTTGGATTTAGAATGCCAAGAGTATTGCTGTCTTCTAAACCAGTTCTACTTCCCTCTGACTTAGTCTTTCGTTCGTCTATGTAATTGACTATTGCATGGGTACTTCAGATTTGTGAGACATACAGTAAATTTATAGGAGGCTGAAAAATTCGAGCATTCTCTATTTCACTTTGAAATGTATTAGTAGTTAATGGTTTACTTTTATGTAGTCCTGTTCTTCAGGTTACAGTAAAGTGAATTTGCAAATTCGACCTTCAGCTTTACAGGATTAAAATCAGTTCTTTTTCTTCAGGAAAATCTACCTTACTGGAAGTGCTGTGAAAGTTCCTATTTGTTGGGAATACAATTGGAAAATACTATTTGTGGCTTTCATATGAAATTGCAAATGTGATCTATAGTGTTGCATTTATATAACACTTCAATATAAGAATTGAAATATCTCTAGAATAAAAGACTACTCACAAAACCTCCAGCTACTCACAGGCATTACTGGCTCACAGATTGATAGAGTTGACATTTTAGGAGAAAGTTCTGTAAATGTAATATTAAATGTACAATGTTACTGTTCTTAAAATATCTTCAGGTAATGAAGAATCTTGAAAGTTATTTAATTTGTCTTAGCAAAAGAAAACAAACGTGTGATAACTGGCTTAGAGTGAGATTAGTTTGGTTAATCTTGCCATCATGTGCTTCAGGGTTCCCAGAGAGTCTGTCATATTAAGGAAGATGCCTTAAGACTTTTAAAACCCCGAAACTTATTTTTCTAAACTTAGTTGTCCCTAAAACAGGCTAAAAGATGTGAAAGAAAGTTGACAGCAAGGAGTACTTCTGTGTCCCAGACTCTGCTTTGTGGTGACGACTTCGTTAACTTGCTGGCATGCCAAGAGCTGTGAATATCCCTGGACTGCATGAACTGAGTGGACTCTTGCCAGACCGAAGGCCTGTGATAGAGCTATAAAGTGACCCTGAAATTCCTCCGTATTGGGACATGTTTACTAATCATGTGTACTCCTGAATCGTGCCACTAAGACCCCAAATTGTCAAATAAATGCCTTTTGTTCATTGCAGATTGTCTGAGCCTGTTGGGGTGACAAAAATAATGGTTTGAATTGCTCTGTACTTAAAATACTTATTTTCCCAACCTCAGGCCCACTGAACTCTTTAGGTTTCTCTTCCCTATCCCCCGCTTTTTCCTTCGTCCCTTTCTCCCTCCATCCCTATCTCTGCCCTGCATCCCTTCAGCTGTAGAACCTGGTGTCATTAATATGGTTCCTCACCTTGCTCTTTTTTTTACCAGCTCTGCTGTACCCTTCTGGTTGGAAGAATAGTTGAAAATTGGAGCGGAGTTCACAGTTGTATATGGGGAGATGCATATCCTTCTCTCAGACATTTTTAGAAAATCAAAAAAGGAAAAGCTGTCTCTCTAGGTTTTGGGTGTTTTTATGTGGTACTGGGGATTGAACCTAGAGACTTCACATTGAGCTATATCCCCAGTTTGTCCATCCATCCTTCTACCCACCCACCCATTCTTAAGATCAGATCTCAATAAGTTATTCAGGTTGGTATTTCAGGTTGAAATCCTCTTGCCTCAGTTTCCCACAGTGCTGGGATTACAGGCATGTGCCTTTATGCCCAGCCCACTCACCATCTGTGATTTTTTGTTTTGATTTGTTTTTAGTAGAACAGATACCCTCACTTTGACCCTTAACATCAATTCTCAAAAGTTTTTTTTTGTTTTTGCTGTAACCATGTAGGAGCCATGTTATGTTTTCCTTGTAGACAGAAACCTAAAAAGGCTTCCCTTGAGTTACCTATAATTTTAATACAGTTGCCCTCATGTTGACAGAGTTGATTTGGAATTAATTGTGTAGGGCAGCTGTTCTTTCCATTTGATGGTTTTGGAATTTGAGATGATAACAGAGTGTAGGATATACGCATGATGTTCATGTGCTTCTGTTTTGAATTTTGAAGTATTTTATAGATTATGGCCTGCCAGACCAAACTTAATTCCAAGCCCTC
>PVKN010020507.1:0-15899 GCA_004027915.1 Capromys pilorides
AGAACAAGACCTCCCCAAAGGTTTGAATACTTAGTTTTTGTCTGTGTCAGATACAACTAACTAGGATTTTATAGTTTCATTCTCAGACAAAATAACTGATTGTTTATACTCTACTGCAATTAAATACATTATGTCTATAATATTCTTAATTTACTGACTTGACTCCAAGCTTCTTGTATTTCACCACTGTATCTAAACCTTAAATTGCTATGCTGTTTTATCTTTATTTGCTGTTACTGTAAGTTCATATTCGTAGGATAGCCATGGAATTAAGGGTACTATTAATACACTGTTCCATTAATATGTTTATTTCAGTGCACTAATGGATTGTGTATTAATCTTTGGGGAAAAGAGTATATCTTAAAATAGTACAAAAGTGTTGCATCCTATATGGTAGATGTTAGATTCAAGCATTGGCATCTTTGGTGAATCCAGTATCTTTGGAATGAATGTGGTAGAAAATGTCTAATTATTTTCAGTGGAGATTTGGCCTTCCTAATTAATGTTACTTAATAATACTGTAACTCTTTGTTTCTCCTACTTTGAATTCCATTTTTTAGTTTTTCATGTACTTGCAAGTTGAAAATTGATTCAAATTAGGACTTTTATGCATTATTATGGAATTTAATTTCACACATTATAGATTTTGAAATTTATTGTAATCTTGGCTCAGAACTATTGTTCCGAGTCGCAGTGTAATACACTCTGCTGGTTGAATCTAATTAAGGTGTCGTATCACTTGCATGCAGTATGTATCTTTGCCTAGAATGTTCTAAAATTTCTCACTTGGGAATAACACTTCCCTCAGTTCTTGGCTTGATTGAAAAACATAGCAATATTTGACACATTGTACGTAACTCTTGTTTAAGAGACAGACTTCGTTTATCTTTTGCATTTGTTGGCTATTTTATCAGAATGCTCAATTGCAATTTTCATCATGATTACTAACAGGAATATTAATCTTGTTAATGTCACCTATATTCATTTGCTATCACTGCATTCAAAGACAAGCATGACCATATTCTAGTTCTGGTACACAAACAAATATTAGAGTACTATCAGTAATTTAGTAAATGGAAATCAAGAGGCTTGAAAGTAGAATTGCTTAACAATTAGAATTTATAATTTTAAAGAAAATGAGCAAAATGTCTCTATGTGAGATTATTTTTTATAATTATAGGGTTGACTACAGTGCTGTGATTATGTGTTGGTGAGACTCGCTTGCCTTTCATAGAACCATGTGAAAAATGAAAAATTTTAAGCCTGGTAGAATTCTCAGGATTATCTTGCTTAGCCCATAGATCCTCCCTCCCCCACCTTAGCTTTCACCACTGTTCCTCTTGCTCTCATTTGCAAAGTAATCATCCCTTAAATAAAGAAACAAGAATTCTCCAAAGACTAAGGAGAAACAAGGGTTAAAGGGTCAGAGTCCTGGTTGACACAGGGCCCTTTATGATGATCCTCTTCCCCAGCAGAATTGTTCCCTAAGGTGTTTTTTGCTTGATCTTTGGGAATATGTGTTAATATTTTAAAAAGTAGCCTTTGTTTGTCTACATATAGACTTTCTTGGGCTTCTAGCAAAGCTCAGGAGAAAGTACTATCTCTTGGTCCTGTCTCTAACCCTTTACTCGCTAACAAGTGTCTCTTAACATTAGTGGTATTGATTGATGTTGTAGGCCAGATCATTCTTTGTTGGAGGTGGGAGTGGGACTGATCTGTGCATTGGAGGATGTTTGGCAGGAGCCCTGGTTTTTACACACCAGATGCCTGTAGTAGCCTCTAAGTTACAGTAATCAGGAATGTCTTCAGACACTATCAGATGACTTCTGTAGGACAAATAAGAACCAGCGATACACTTTGTGCATCTTAAATACTATGTACAGTTGGGCATAGTGCTGCATGCCTTAGTCTACATACATACTCAGGAGTCTGAAATAGGAGGTGGAGTGCCAAGTTTGAGGACAGCCTAAGGTACACAGTCAGCTTCAAGACCAGCCAGGGCTACATGGTGAGTTCCTATTTCCCCCCCCCCCCCCCAAAAAAAAATAAGGTCCCCAAAGTACTGTGTATAGCCAGGTGCTAATCCCAGCACTCAGGGGGTGAGATGGGAAGATCAGCATGAGTTTGAGGCCAGTGTGAACTATATGGAGACCCTATTTGCTTTTCTTACTATGCTATGTATTAAGTGTGCCCACCTATCTGAATTTTTCAGATTCAGTAGACATTTTTACTCTTATGTGCAAACCATTGCTTGCTTGTTTTCTTTTTTTAAACCATTGCTTTCACATCCATACTTTTTCCTTTTTTAATCCTATTTGTAGCATTGTTACATATAGTAATGATGCAGGAAGAAAAAACTGATCTGGGATGGATGACCTCCAATAGGGAACCTCCAGATGATATAGGGAAAACTGGTCCCCAACCTGAAAAGTACCTAGGACGAGTTCGTGTTCTCTAAAACCGAAGAATGAATTTTAGGAACAAACAGAGGTAATGAGCAGAAGATATTTATTGAGGGAAAGAAAGCTCCTGTCCAAGAGAGGGACAGGAGGGAGTCCCGAGTGGGTGTCCCCCAGAAGTTGTCACTTCCAGGGACTTTTATAGAGGTGAGGCATGGGAACTCGCTTAAGTGGGTATGAGGTGGGACAAAGGCTATGGTTAACCAGTGAGATTACAAGCACCATTGCCCAGGTAAAACAGATTAAAATCGGGATCCAATGGGAAGGCAAGTCACGGAGTAAGTGGTCAAGAATACCACCTATTGAGCTTGGGTTTGTGACTCTTTCCAGGGTCTTTCAAGGTGATTGATATCTACTTAGCATATCAATCCCTGATGCTCATCCCTAGGGAAGTATGTAGTTGCTTCTGTTTACTCTTGTCTTAAGATCTGGCCCACGGGGGAGGAGTGTCTGTCTCTAGTTGGAAAGTCACCTGTCTTCCATGTCATCCTTGGGGGCCTGGCCCTGTCTGACTGCCTATAATATTTCTATCTAATTCAGCTGTTTACAACAGTAACAATTTATTAGCAGGGTCACAAGCAGCAATATAGTAGTAGAAGAAAATAACATGTATTGAGTTCTTTTTTTTTCTTTCTGGTACCGGGAATTAAACTCAGGACTTTGTGCTTGCCAGGTAGGTGCTTGAGCCACTGAGCTATCTCCATGGCCCTTTAGATATTGAGTTCTTACTGTGTGCCTAGCACTGTGTTTTATGTGTATTAAATCATACCTTAGCAATGATTCTGTATAGTAGGTACTATTATTGTTCTTTCTTTTATAGAAGAGGAAACTGAGGCACAGCAAGGTTAAATAGCTTGTCTAAAGTCTCTTAGTAAGTAAGTAGTAGATCTTGAATTTGAACTGAAAAATTTGTTTAGAGGGTCTGCTTTTTGGTAAACAGGTTATAGAGATTAAATAACTTATACAAACTTATAGAGCTACTAAGAAGCAGAACTGGGATTCAGACATAGTACTCCAGAATGACTTTGGTCCGTTCTTGTTTCTTGTTTCTAGTGTGCTGAACTCTACTTTTCCTTTTTTTTTTTTTTTTTTGTTTTTTTGTTTTGTTTTTTGTTTTTTGTACTGGCAATTGAACTGAGGACCTTGTGCGTGCCAGGCAAATGCTGTGCCACTGAGCTATATTTCTGATCTCAAAACTCTTATTTTTTATTTTATTTTTGTATTTAGTACAGGGTCTTCAGGGTCTTACTACACAGATCAGACTCATAGTGATTCTCCTGTTTTCAGCCTCCCAAATACTGGAATTACAGGTATGTGCCACCACACCCACTCTTAATCACCCTTTCAGTGTACCATGGACGTGGGGCCTGCTAAGCAGGCACTTCACTCTGCTGAGCTATCCGGCTAGCCCCAAACTCTACTTTTTAAATTGTTCCTTTTGCCTCTTTCTGGAGAGAATTGCTAGCAAGGTGCTAACAAAGCACAAAATTGAGTTTATTTTGGTTTGATATTTTGAGATAGATTCTTGTCGTTCAGGCTTGTTCTGAATTCACTATGTAGCCAAGCTGGCCTTTGAACTTGTAGTAATCCTTCTGCCTTAGCCTCCTGGAAGCTGGGATTATAGACTTGTGCCAAAACATGCCTGGCTTTGTGATTCAGTGGTAGAGTGCTGGCTTAAAAATGTGTGAGAGTGGGATATGGTGACACATGCCTGTAATCCCAGCATTGAAGATCTGAGGCAGGAAGGTCGCTGTGAATTTGAGGCCAGCCTGGGCCACAAAGTGAGTTCAAGTCCAGCCTGAATTACATAGCAAAACTGTTGTCTTTTTTAAAAAGCAAAAAAATAGAAGACCTTAAGTCCAGTGCCCATCACTACTAAAAAACTCCATGATTTCAGAATGGGATGATTAAATAGGGGTGATTAAAAAAAAGGCAGAAAAGGAATTTGGAATTCATTTTGTTTACTTCTCTTTTACTCAGTAATTAGGAATATTAATTTTCACATATGGTCTCTGTGCAGTGCTCTTCAGTTCAGTTAAGAGTACTTTTGTTTTGCATTATAGTTTTCTGAATGGAAAGCATAGTGTTTTTTTTTTTTAAATTCGGTACATCTGGTTATGGGCCTATTATTTGTGCATTGAACCAGACTTACTCTTGGGGTGGACAATGCTGTTGGGAGAGAACATGAAGTCAAATCCTACAGACAGTGTATGTATTTTCTAGGTTATTTTAACAATCCTTCAGGGTGGTGTCTTAAAACAACAAATTACTCTTGCACAGTTGTTGAAAGTGTGGCATAATTGAAGCCAGTATAGTTGGTGTCAGAGAGTGGACTGCAAATGGTTCTGCAAGTAATCAGCATGAGAGAAGACCACCCCAAGTATATAGAGGCCTTGACCAGTGATTGAGGCATGCAGAGGACACTCACACATCAGGTTGCGGTCAGACTTCATAGGCCATGACTCTTCTTAGCCAGTGGGAGGGTTCTTGTCTCAGGGAGGTTTATACTCTATGGGACCCTGACAAGAGCAGGCTGAAATGTTTGAGAGACCAGGTAGATGGCAGTTTTCCAACAATGAGCATAAATCAGATCCCCAGAGTTGGACTTAGGAGGAACCTTGGTCTTAGGAATTAGACAAGCTCAGATATGAGTGGGGAGCCAGCTATGCCAGAGTTAGTCATGCAGCAGCCGGGACTTACTGCTGAGTTCCAGAGAGTTGACCAAAGTACTTTCTCTTTGTAGGGATAAGTATGGAGCCAAGGCAGTACTGAGCCTTCAGATTGGGTGTAGCTGGCCATAGAAGAAGGCCAGGAGGGAACAATGGAGTAGGGCAGTGGTGGTGAACCTACTGCATGCATTTTGGTTTTTTTCTTTTAAGACAGAAGATGTTAATATATGATTGTTCTGTCTAACCTAAAACCTTGGTATTCAGGTTTAATTATGTTGGCACTTTGTGATAAATAAGTTGGATACTTGTCTCTAAAAGGTTCACTGTCAGGGCCGGCAAGATAGCTCAGTGGTCTAAAGTGCCTGCTTAGGCAAACTTACGCAACTGAACCACATGCTGCGCCAGCCTCAACCCCAGGGCAGGCTGAGCCAGCCATAACATAAAGAAAGAAAAAAAGAAAAAAAAGAAAGAAAGAAAGAAAGAAAGAAAGAAAGAAAGAAAGAAAGAAAAAAGAAAATGAGCATTTGTTAACGCTCAAGACAGGGAAGTCATTTAAAAATAAAAATAAAAATAAAAGGTTCACTGTCAGTGTATTAGGGGCTTCATCATATAGCTCAGGGACAAATTTTGTTACTTTCTTGATTCTGGTGAGCACCAAGGCTGCCTACTAAGGTATCAATGTGTCACACTGGCGACTTTATTTTTTATTTTTATTCTTTTACACTGGTTATTTTAGATAGAAGAGAAATGGGAATTTTAGTGTTAAAGTGTTGCCTGTAAAAGGAAAGCAGTGATTTTCCTAGCAAATATGTTGTATGTCCATCTGTTTACTCTCAACAAAGAGGTTGAGTTCTTTGACTTTAATACCTTTTTTTTTTTGTAAGGAAAAGCTTGATAATAGTTTTGGGGCTCTGTTTACCTGTTTAATACAATTAAAACTTGGTGAGCCACTGTAGACTTAGGAATAAGAATTATATCCTAGACTTAGACAGTTTATAACAGAGAACCCCAAAGCTGGTGCTTTTTATTATTTTTCCCTGGACTTTTTAACAATTAGTTTTAATACCCTTTCAAGTTTTGAGATCCTTTCAAATCAGTTCATTAGTTTTCAGTTGTATCATAAACAGTTATGGTGAATGTTATCCATAAATTTGTGTATTTCAAGTGATTTCTTTACAATAGAATGCTAGAAATGAAGTTGCTACAACAAGGATATATATACAATATTTTTCAGATGTTTATCTTCTTTTCTAACATACATTTTTATCAGTACATTTTGTGACACATAATCCATACATTGGTGAGAAGGTGAAGTTTTTTTGATTTTCGTCCAGTATTGTGAATTGAACCCTGGTACCTTCCACTGAAATACATCTTCAGACATTTTAACTTTTTTTTTTTTTTTTTTTTGCTTTTATTTTTATTTTGAGGCTGGGTTGTAACTTGTACACCTCCCTGCCTCAGCCTCTCAGTTGTGCTGGCATTAAAGGCATGCATCACCACACCTGGCTGAGGAAATGAGTTATGAAGTAGTAAGGAGTAGGGTGGATGTGGGCAGGCCGACTATCCAGGGTCTTGTATCCAGGCTAAGGAATTTTGATTTCCTTCTGAGTGATGTGGGGAGCTGTTGGAAAATTTTGAGTAGAGAAATGACATGACTTGATCCAATGTCTTGAAAGAACTTGGTTGGTGGTGAATGGAGACCAGTCTTTGGGGGAATTGAACCCTGGGACCAGAAAAACTAAAGTTGGACCATAATTCATAGTATAGATCATAATTTCACCAGACTAAATGCCAATACAATATGAAACCACAGAAATAGCCAGTGTGACACATTGATACCTTACTAGGCAGCCTTGGTGCTCACCAGAATCAAGAAAGTAACAGTGGTGGATTTGGAAGACCTGTTTGGAGCCTGTTGTGCTGTGTAAGGGGAGAGACACTAATGCTGTAGGTGTGCTTAGTCACAAGTGACATTCTCCATGTATTTTGAGCAGAGAGCCTGGTAGATTTTGATGAATTTAATGTAGAGTGTGAGAGAAAGGATAAGTTTTGGTCTGACCAGCTAGAATGCAGTTGCTCTTCCCTGATATGGTGGGAAGTATGGGAAGAGCAGGTTTGCTGCCAGTGACAACATATTAATGATTTGAGGGATCTTATTTATTTGATTTTTAGGGAAGGCTCTACAGGGTGATCACGGTCTCACTAATAGATCAGACTTGTAGTAATCCGCCTGTTTACAGCCTCCTAAGAGCTGGGATTGTAGATGTGCGCTACCAGGACCAGTCTTTGAGGGATCTTTTTATGTACTGAAGTATATTGTTTTGTCATTTAGGTGTAGAAGTTCCCTTCTCCAGCTATAATTTTATTAGTATTTGCAGTATAGAAATATCAAATTTTTATTTTACTGTATATTAATCCTTTTTGGTAATGTAAAGAAAGGTCCTAGAAATCATTATTACTTTCTTTAAATCCATTATTCCTGTGGTTTCATATTGTATTGGCATTTAGTCTGGTGAAATTATGATCTATGCTATGAGTTATGGTTCAACTTTTGTTTTTCTGCAATAATTATTATGACATTAAATAATTTGATCTCTGTCGTGAAAATTTATTGTATCATTTCTTCTGAGTTGGATGAGGAATGTGTGAGAGGTTGATGTTTAGCAAGCACTTGATGTGGTCTTCAGTTGATGTGGTCATCATAATTTTTGAACAAATACTATAAACATTTGTCTTCTGCTCTCTTCCATTCTCACAAAAAGGTACTTGCCTCTCATCAGTTTGTCTCAATTATTGTGGATTCTGCCTTGTGAATGATATGTGTGAACATTTTTTAGCTACAGCTTGTGTTTTGTTATCAAACAATGGCTGTTTCATTGTATCACCTGTTAATTGCTCTGAGATTATAAACTCTAGTTTGCTTTGGCAATACAAGTTAGTACAACAGTATACTTGTTGTTT
Organism: Capromys pilorides; assembly: GCA_004027915.1. Taxonomy (NCBI): domain Eukaryota; kingdom Metazoa; phylum Chordata; class Mammalia; order Rodentia; family Capromyidae; genus Capromys; species Capromys pilorides. The sequence continues at coordinate 8,093 of PVKN010020507.1, forward strand.
GTGCAGTCATACCAAGGGTTCCCAATAAGTGTAGCATTTATGCTTTTCACTAGAGCACAGAGACTACGTTCTAGTTCTTCTGTGATACATAAATAATATAGAGCTGATGCTAGTATTTACTAGATTTTTTTCTTTAAGGAAAGATATGAAGTTCCTGTACAGTGCTTATTCAGTCTTAATAGTGGGTAAAATCTGTAAGCTTAGAAGTAAACCTGTAGCATGTCATTAGCTTAAAAATCTGTGTCAATGTTGATTGAACTTAAGTCTTATATTTGTTTCTTTTTGTAGAGAGGTAAATATGATGTTCCTAAGTGGCTCTCTCCCAGTAGCATTCTGCTTCTTCAACAAATGCTGCAGGTAAGTTTTGTTACTTATTTTTAAATAGTAAAACACCACTATAATTGTCAAACATTTTGCCCTTCTTTGATATTGAGGATTGAACTGAGGATCTTTGCGCTGAACTACATTTCTAACCTTTTATTTTTTAAATTTTGAGACATGATCTCACTAAGTCACCAAGACAGGCTTGAACTTGTGATCTTCTTGCTTCAGCCTTCCAGAGTGCTGGAATTACAGATATTTGACCTTGTGCCCTAGCTTTCATTCTTTTTTAATTGTATCATAAAGCCAATTTATAATATATTCCCTGCTGTGTTCCTTCATACATTTTCTTGAGCATTGTCTGTTTTCTTTAGTTAGTTCTTGCCCAACTCACAACTCTCTTTCATTTCCTTTTTTTTTTTAAAACGAGTCTGGCTATGTAGTTCAGGCTGGCCTTAACTTATTATATAGCCCAGGTTGGCCTTGAACTTGCAACTGTCATCTTGCTTCAGCCTCTTGAGTGCTGGGATTACAGGTATGTGTCACCATGCCTGGCCCTTCTATTTTCTTACTCCCATCCTTGCACATTACATATATAGTAGGTACTGAAAGAATGCTTGAATGAGCTGATACACAGTTGAGTGAGTCATGTATTCCAGTGTAGTGGCTCTCAAAGTTTCACATATAAGAAAATTCCCAGACCAGCTTGTTAAGACAGTTTGTTGGGCCCTGTGGTTGGAGTGTCTGAGTCAGTAGATCTTGGGGTAGGACTTTAGATTTTCAACAAGTCCCCAGATGCTTCTGTTCTGGGAACCCATACGGAGAACCACAGCAAGTGAAGTCTAGGTTGATATCTACACTGCTAACTACTAAATTGGTTTGACTTATAAAATGGGGGTTTAGGAGCTGGAGAATTAGCTCAGTGCTCTTAAGCACCTACCTGGAAAGCACAAGGACCTGGGTTTTATTCCTGGTACTGCATGGCATGCCTGGGTATGCAGTACTGGCCACCGAAACCAGGCATGGTGGCGCAAGTCTGTAATCCCAGATCTGGAGAGGCGGAGACAGGAGGATCACTACCAGTCTGAGCTGCATAGCAAGACCATGTACCAAATAAATAAATCAACAAAAGATCAAAACAAAATTTTGTCTGGGGGTTCAGAGCCTGTCTCGCTGCTATGTAGTGTTATGAAGATAAAATGAGATTTATAGGAAGCACTCTGAAAATGGTATTAGTACACTATTCATTATGCATTCAGAATATCTTCTAGTTTTTCCATCTGTTAAGCTATCTCTACCTGTAAAATTTACCCAAATAGCTCAGCACCATGAACCCCCACCTAGCAAGCACAATGTCCTGGGTTCAGTCCCTGGTACCAAAAAATAAAATTTACCCAAGGCTCACCCACCTTGCTTAAGTAGGGTGAGACCACCACATCTCCATAATCAGATTGAAAATGCCTCATCCTTTCTTCTAGACTCCAAAAAGCCTAATCTTTGTTGATTAATTTTTCTGTCCTCACATTTGAAAATTACAACAGGAAAAGAAAGGTATGCTTTTCAACTTGTTCTGTGTGACTGTAAGCTCATCAGAGGTAGATATTGCATATTCAGTATGAATACCCTGAACTGTGGTTCCTTGAATATTAAATTGGTGAATATTTCCCATGAATAGATTTTCTAGCAAAAGACTATTACATCATACAATAGATTTACTGAACTTCATGAATAATGTCCATACCAATGAAGTTCATGTTTGTTAAACGTTTATCTTTGAAGCCTGTGTTGCTTGCTATAGTTTTTTTTCCTTTATTGCCTTCTTAAAAGAATTTATTCCAAGGCCATTTTAAGGTCTCTGACAGCATTTTTTGTGATGATAAAGTTTACATCTGTTGTGGTGCATTTTGAGTTCTCAGGAGGAGAGGTGTTTTACGTTCTGTATTTAAAATGTTAATCTCTAGCTACTTCTTACTCACCACTAGGTGGACCCAAAGAAACGGATTTCTATGAAAAATTTATTGAACCATCCCTGGATCATGCAAGATTACAACTGTCCCATTGAGTGGCAAAGCAAGAATCCTGTAAGTAGAATGAAATTCAGACTAATTTTTGTTTTTACTTTGTGTGATTGCTTTTTGAATTTAAGATCAATGATGTAATCTAAGTAAAAAGAAAATGTATTTTGAGGATTTATCAGATTGGTCTTTGGGAGACCTATAACCAGTCATATATTTAGCTGTTAATCAGTAGGACAGGAACTGGTTCTTTAACTGGGTCTGCCTGTGAACACCACCTGGGACTTAACAAAAGCAATATCTTTTCCCTACCCCAGAGCCCTTAATTAGTATTTTTAAAAGGTCCCGTGTGTCTCTCATGTGTAGTCAGGATTGTGAACAGTACATTGGGAATTTTAGGTAAGTTACCTAACTTTGTTAAACCTGTTTATTCATCTGTAAAAAGTAGGTTAAACTAGTTCTACTTCCCAGAATAGTTACAAGGTTATATCAATTCTGAGACATTTTAGTCTGAGGACTTTTTCACACTCTTAATGTTTATTTATTAATTCATTTTAAAGTAGCAATAAAGTAACAGTTTAAAAACCTATTGCATGTTATCAGTATTTTTATGAAGAAAGTCTATTTAAGGATAAAATTAGCCAAAAGAAGTGGCATGTTTTACATCTGTAAATTTCTTTAGTTTGGCTTAATAGAATTCATCTTTGTAGTTGACTGCTTCTATATTTATGTTTTGATGTGTTATTTTGATTGAAATTTGTGAAGCAAATGCAGCTTCATACAGATATATAGTGGGAAAGTGGAAACATTGTAATAGCCTTTTCAGATATTCTCTAATAACATACTAAAACTTGACAAGTGGTAGTTTCCTAACGGTTAGTTGCATGTGGACTCTGCTCATCACAGCCCATAAAATCTGCTGGTCTGCCCGTTGGCTATTTTCCCCGTCATTTGGAAAACGTTTGTTCACTGTGTGGTGCAAATTTTCCAAATGTCAACATATTTTATTATACAATATTTAAAAATCCCATTTCTTTTTTTAAATTTTTAATAAGAAATAATAATATGATAGTTTCAAAACATGTTAGTAGTGCATTCATAATAATTAATACATTGAATATTGTTGTCCTCATAGTAGTTATGCAGAGCACAGGGTGTAGATATGATAAATTTTCTAATCCATATTAGTAGGGGAGAAAAAAACATTTTTTTCTTCTCTTCGTACAAAGAGGAAGTAGTTGTATGCATAGTCCAGTGTTCCATGATTGCAGTGGGTTACTTGTGAAACTGGTAATGGTGCAATCATTATGGAAAGTGGTGTGGGGGCTCCTTAAAAAACTAGAACTGGAAATCCCATTCAATCCAGCTATCCCCCTACTGGGAATTTTCCCAGAAGAATTGAAAACATCATACCATAGTGATATCTGTGCACCTATGTTTTATAGCAGCCCAATTTGTAATAGCCAAATCTTGGAAAAAACCAAAATGCCCATCTTTTTTTTTTTTTTTTTTTTTTTTTTTTTTTCCTTTTTGAGACAGGGTCTCACTATGCAGTTCAGGCTGGCCTTGAGCTCACTTTTGTAGCCCAGGCTGGTCCCGAACTCACACCAATCCTATTGCCTCTGCCTCCCAAGTGATGGGATTACAGGCGAGAGCCACCATGCCCGGCTGAAATGCCCATCATTTGAAGAATGGTTGAAAAAGATGTGGTATTTTTATATAGTGGAATATTACTCAGCTATAAAGAATGATAAACTGAAAGACTTCATATATAAATGGATATATATTGAACATATACTCATAAGTGAAATAAACCAGACCTACATGTGTAAATATCATATAGTCTTCCTAGTGTAAGAACTCTAAAGAAGAAATAAAAATGGAAAGGCATAACACAGCTGAATGGAAATCAAAGACTTATGGATTAAACAACGAAGTGACTGGAAGCAGAAAAGAGAAGAAACATAGCAGGAGCAAAACCATACTCTTACGTACACAAGAGGAATTAGATATTGGTCCTAGGAACCTTCGAAAGGTTTTTCACATTATTGATAGCAGTGTGCAACCCTGGAGCTATGCCTGGAATGCGTGTTGTTCTGGATTTTTAGATGTGTACTGCTTCCAATGTAAACTCGGTTGCTGCTATGCTCTCAAGTAAATGACTGGTTAACAAAAAAGGATATTAAGTGAGAATAAGAGACTAGGCAAAATGCCACATGCTTGACAGGCTACAATTTTTTACATCCTTGGATTTCTAAAGTCTGTGTAAAAGTGTGCAAATGCTTTTACTATATTCTAAAGAGATTTATGAGAATACCAATGATTGACAGAAAATACCAATTTCAAGCTAAGTCTAAGCTGTTTGATACTCAGAAAGACAGTGATGTTAAGCTCAATCACCTATGTTATAGAGTAATAGTATCACGAAGCTTCTCTGCTGGAGGGTTGAGAATGTAAGTTAACAGACCAAAAATTGGAGAAAAGAAAGGGCTATGAGGATAGCCAACATTTTGGCCCTAGCCCTTCAAGGTCTGTGAGGACTCAGGACATAAGAGAACCTGTGCTCTAATATCCTATAACTTAGTGGTTTCCCCAATTTTCTGTTCAAGGAGATTAAAGGACCTCAGAGGAAAGGGATAAATGAAGTATAGTGTGCCTAAGGAGAGTCACCTAGAGAGAGGACATTCTCTCAGGCTTCCACAGAGAGCAAATTGGTCAAGCAATGGCCGTGACTCGTCCCGATGGTTGACACTGGCAACAGTTCTACAAAGCATTGTACATGGTTCCAAAGTTAATCCTGAGGGGATATGACCCTGGAAGATACAAAAGATGAATGTTCTGGTATACAGGTCGGGCCTTAACTTGCCCTTGATTACCCAGCAGAAAAGCTTAATTACGAGGCATAAAACGCAGAGCTAGGTTAGTATGATGAACTGTAAGAGGCTTAAACCTGCAGCCTCCAACATTACACGTTTCACTGGTAACCTACTGCAATTATGGAATGTTGGACTATGTATACAACTACTTCCTCTTTGTACAAAGAATAAAAATTCCATTTCTTAAAATCACTACTGATCTCATCAGAAATCTTTAAATATTGGAAAGCTGTCAAGTTCATGGCAGTATATACAGATTTTCTAAAATTCTAGTTTCTACTTGAATGCCCAAATTATATCAGAGGCAACAAATGCTGTCAGTTAATTTCCTTGAAGGGACAAGTTCACTTTGTTCATCTTTGACAAAATTTCTACTAAGTTTAAATCACCAGTATTCTTTGAAAGAAAGATGGTGTCCTGCGATAAGAGCTAATTGAGCTTGCAACTTAGTCGTACAGGAGCTTGTCCTGCAGGCAGAAACCATACTTTGTGTGTAGAAGCTCCTTGTAATATTTCCTATTTTATGATACAGAACCTTAGAAACATTTGCACTCAAAGTTGAAATGTAATGAAGTTTATTCTTTCTTACTACTTCATCAAGGACTTTTTTGTTTTGTTTTGAACTGTGAGTGCATGATAAAGAATAGTTTATTGCCACTCTGTTGATTTATACTAAGGCAGCAGCAGTTTTATTTATCATTGCTTTTGTACCATTAATAAATACAGCTCTGTGTAAAATGAAAAATAGTATTATGATGAAAGTAGTTTTGATCTTGGATACCCCACAGGGTCTGCAGATCACACTTTGAAAATTGGTCTAAAATATACGTGCAAGAATTTAAGAAACATGAAGTTCTATCAGAGTTTAAGCAATCATCTTAATAATTCTGCGTCAGTGTTTCAGAAAAATATGTTTTTAAACAGCATCTTGATCTTGATACAAAGGTGGTATGAACGTTATGAAAGGTTGTGTTTACTTTGTGTATTAATTAACTATTGCCACATTTTAAAAAAATGTAGTGGTTTAAAAGAATACTGATTTTCAATTCTGTGGACAAGCAATTTAGGCAGAATTTAGCTAGTGAGTTAGTTCCCGTGTTGTCTTGCCTGTGTGGCTTCCATCATTGTGATTTGGGACTGACTGGTATAATGATTCACTCAGACCATGTGTCTACCAGGCTAGTCTGGGCTAATTTGAATTGTGACTGCATTCTAAAAGAAAGAGGAAAGAGGACAAGAACTAATTTCCAAGCATTTTGAAGCTTCTGCTTACGTAATGCTCAGTAATAATGTCTTATTGGCTGAAGCTAACCATGTAGCTGAGGCCAGAGCCATTAGGAAGTTCTAGTATTTTAAGTCGGTGTAGTTCTTATCCTCTCTTTGTCGATAAAGAAACTAAAGAATGAAAAATAATCATTGAAGAAATGAATTTAGTAAAAAAAAAAAAAAAGAAATGAATTTAGTGAGAAATACAGCATTGCTGTACATTTTCGTAAGTTTTTCTGGCTTAGTAGAAGACATTTGGGTATTTATCTGCTGTAGCATTCATCCTGGTTGGATGTGTTGTTTTGATGGAAGCAAATAAAGAAAACAGTCTCACACAGTTGGATAATTAGAAAAGGGAGAAGTATTTTAATAGCTTTTTCAGATAATTGGGAATGTTCTCTGGTATGCTACCAAAACTGCTATAAAATGGGACATGAGCAGGACAAACAGAATAGCTTGGTGGTTTGTCTCAGATTTACCATAATACAGACTTGGTAAAATAGTGAGGCATTTGTTTTTCGGAGTAGTCACACCAGTTAATGTAAATACACTTTCCAGTGGCCAGTAGCTCTGGAAAAATAGACCTTACTTGCTTCAAGCCTTTTCTTGCAACTTCTCACAATTATGGTATGGCCCTTGCAAACTGAGCTGAAATTCTTCCTGATTCTCCTTTGACTGTCAGCTCCTGGAATTTGTCTTACTCATATTTTCCCGGCTCTCTGTGATGCCTTTAATATTTATTGAACAAATGTAACTCCATTCTAGCAGTTGTTAACACTGAGCATCTCAGAACAGTGAAGTATCCTAGCCATATCACAGAGGAGCTTGGGAAGCTGGCTGTGCTCTTTGTGAGGGGGAGAGTGGGTAGCGCAGATGCCTGCATTCAGCCATTGGGGGTCATCATTTCTCCACCTGCGATACGTGGAGGCCTCTGCTTGTCTTCTCTCTCAGCCATGATCCTTGCTGGCATATGCTGCTACTTGAGCTAGAATGGATGCCACAATGGAGAATGTCTCTGATTTCAGCAAACTAAGGGTTTAATTTTTTTTTTAATTTGAGGCATCATATATAATAAATGTATGAAGTTTTAACTGTCCTAAAAGTATATAATTTTCTTTACATTTTAATGTAATATTTATAATATTTGAGTACTTAGAAAGTCTCTTTAAATTTGAGGCATCTGGGACTGGGGAGATAGCTCAGCAGTATAAGCACCTGCCTGGTAAGTGCAAGGTCCCAAGTTCAATCTCCAGTACCACAAAAATAAATAAAGTAAATTTGAGGAATCATACAGTAAAATAGTTTTGGGTGTTCCAAGAGTTCAAAGTT
>PVKN010020508.1:0-15905 GCA_004027915.1 Capromys pilorides
TAAAAAAAAAAAAAAAAAAAAAAAAGAAAAGAAAGAAAGAAAAAGCAGTGGTGGGGTGTGGTGTGATATCTCCCCTCCTGGCTGTGGGTATCAAGGAACTGAGAGGCACCGCATGAAGACGACTAGCACAGTGAGAGATGATCATAGAAAGGACAAGACTGTAATGCTATTCTTTTTTTCTACAACAGCCTCGGGATTATTATCTCAGGTTGTTAAAGAGAGCAAAGCAAGCAAGAAGGTTTCCTGACAGCATGAGAGAGAGAGGTGTTGTAACAGTAGACTCAAGCCTTATTTCTACCTTCATTGCCAGAAGGCACTGTAGCAGATAAGTTGGACAAAATTGCTTACCTGGCCTTTTGAATATTCTGATTGGCTAGACTGTGCAACTTGCCTAACCAATCAAATGGAGCTACTTTGAGGCTATTCTGAGGATCTGGAAACCAATTCTCACTATTGGCAGTTTTCCCACCCCCAATTTATTTTGCATTTAATGAGGTATCCTGATTATAATTTCTGGCAGGAAGTAATAAGTGAAGTACTTGTTATATCCTCACTGATAATTTGCCTCAATTAGGCCTTGCCTTAGGTAATTTTGGCTGTAACCAGCTTAACTTCCAGGGGGCCAATGATCTAAGTAGTTGTGCCATCTAGAGAAATGACCAAGGGCAGCAAAACATTGAAAATCTATAGCCTCAAAGGGCTGGGTAGTATTATCGTTTAATATAGTTTATGGTCTTAGAGTTTACAAAGTGTTGCTCCCAATAGGCTTTGTTAACATGAGCTTGAGACACATACTGTATATTGCACAGGTTATAGATGTGTATTAAAACAGAAAAATACATTGCCAATTCTGCTGATAGCCCACTACTGTTATGGACTATTGGACTATATATACAACTACTTTCTCTTAGTTTAATGTGAATAAAGATTTGTACTAATAGTGTTTAGAAAAGATATCATGTCTGAATCTTGTACTCTGAACAGCTACTGTGAAGACAATAATATGCAATGTATTAATTATTGTAACTGCCCTACTAACCTGTTCTGAAACTGTCTCATTGTTGTTTCTTTCTCATTAAAATTAATAAAATTAATAATAAAGAAAAACACTTGAAAAATCAACAGCACTGTCTGTTGATACCAGTCTTCTTATGCAGTGTGTGCACAGACATAGATTTCAAAAATAGTAGTGCCCAGTAAAGTCTAGCTAACTGGGATTCTTGGATAGGGAGAGTTGTTAGATTTCTTGGTTAATTCTGATTCATTAGAAAATGCCCATTTACTCCAGCCTGATTATTCCCATGTGTGTGAGATAGCCCTATCTCTCCATCTTCTTGCTTTTAAAAGCAGAATTCAAAAAATAAAGCCAAATCTTCATTTGTCTTGCCAAGACTTTCTGACTTCTTGGGTTGTTGTACTCAAAAGTTCTTAGTACAAGACTAAAAGATGTCAAAGTTGAAGGATAGAGTCTTTTGCTCCAAGATACTGAAAAGTTTTGTTTCCTAGTTATTTTTCTTATTCTTCCAAAAGAAGAACTCACAAAACAAAATATAAACCTCAATCACAGGTGAGTGAGTACCATAGCCCACTGAGCTGCAGTTATCTAAGGACTTCCTGCATTTGTCTCTCCTCATAGCTTTGCCACTGAGTTGCTGGATTGTCTTCTCAGTTGTTGTTGTTTTGTATCCCAAAGTATAGACTCTTGTGTGCTCATGTGAAAGCAGCAGTGAGTTCTTGAAGAACCGGCTTTGGCATGAGTCTCTGATTTTTTTTCTACCTTTGGGGAATGAGGAAGGAGGCAGAAGTCCTTGGGTCTCTTTCTGTGAACCCACATTTCCTTGATGACTTCACTGTGTGTCATTATTTAAATACTCTCCGCATGTCAAAAGACAGCAGTATCATGGGCCAAGAATACAAATGTCTCCTTCAATTTTTGACTGTAGGAGAAGCTCAAGGAAGATAAGGAAAATACAATTAATGGCACAGTTAGCTATAGTCTAGAAGATGAAAGTGTGACATTTACATAAAAGGAGGGGTCAATCACTGGACCACCAATAATAATTGCTGGACACCACATACATGCCTTAAAATATAATGTAGACATAAATATACCGTTTTGTAAGATTTGTAGTAAAAATTAGCATGAGTGGAATTTGACAGTTCCATGGGAGTGGTGAAGCCCAGCACCGTGTCAGTGCTACCAAAATGGCAAAGTTCCCGCAGTACTGAAGCTGTTCTCCAAAGCTTCAGTGCCTAATGGTGCCTGAAAGAAACATTACACTCAGGCACTGAAGCATTTTGGTGCCACTAAAATTAATCACAAAGAAAAACTTTAGGTGCTCCTTTATCTTGACTTTATTTAGGCAGTATTTTCCAGGTTAAAATGTCTTGTAGACCTCAAAGTACAGAGAAGGAAGTTTCCATTCAAAGGCAATTTATCTTTTTCTTTAAAAAGTATGGCTTTTATTTCTACATATTTGCAGTAGATAGTGATCACATTCCTTGTGTGGGGTTAGTGCAGCTTCATTCCTTTCTTCATCACCCTTTCTTCTTTTCCATTCTTCCCCACTCCCTCCATCTCTTGAGTCCTTGGGAAAGGTCTGGGCTCCTGCTTCATCTTGTCTTTCATTTTTCTCTTTGTTTATAATTTTGGTTTTTAGTAGGAGAGAAACAATGCCATATTTAAGCTTGTGTATCTGCTTTATTTCATTGGATATTATGGACTAAAAGTGTACCCATTTTCCTACATGTGGCTCAAGTTCATCTTTCTTCTTGCCACAGTAGTACTCTGCTGTGTGTAAACACCACTTTTCCTTTGTCCGTTAATCTGATGCTGGAGATATAGGCTGCTTCTAAAACTGAGCTATCATGAAATGTGCTGCAGTGAACATGGGTATGCATGGGCAGTGGCAGTATTATATATTTAACTCTTTTGGGAAGATATTTAGCAGGGAAATAGCTGGGACGAATGATAGTTGTTATGGTTTATGTCTAGTTGTCCCCCCAAAGCCTCATGCAATCATGGGGCGGGGACTTCTAGAGTTTGAGACTTGAGTCATGATCCACTGGAATTATGTATTTTAATACTGACTGGACTATGGGTCTAAGTACTGCTGGGATTACTTGACTCTTGATCCACTGGGATTATCGGTCTGAGTACGGCTGGGATTATTGGTGTGGCCTAAGGTGGATAGGTTGAAGCAGAGAGCCTGAATATATATATATATATATATATATATATATATATATATATATATTCTCTCTCTCTCTCTCTCTCTATATATATATATATATATATATATAGAGAGAGAGAGAGAGAGAGAGACAGACAGACAGACAGACAGACAGACAATGGTTGTTGCTCTCTGCACCCTGGTTGATCTGTTACCTCTGTCATGATTGTTGCTGTTCCACTGCCATGAACTGGATACCCTCTGCCCTGTTCCACTCAGCCTTGGACCAGCCAAATATGGACTGAAACCTCTAGCAACTGTGAGATAAATAAACCTTTCCTTCCTTCATTTTGAGTGTTGGATATTTGTCCCAGAAACAAGTAAAAATAACTAAGACAATAGTTTTCTGAGAAATCATCACAGTGATTTCCATAACGATTGCACTATTTTACATTCCCACTAGCAATACTGGGCAGCTCATGGGTGGGGGGGTTCCTTTTTCACCACAGCCTCATAGGCATCTGTTTTTATTTGATTTCTTCACAATACCTGTTCTTTCTAGGGCAAGATGGAATGTCAGCATTATTTTAATTTGCATTTCTCTAGTGGAAATGGAATTCTGAGCAGAATTTTTGAGCAGAAACTTTGAGCAGTGCTTCATGTATTTATTGGCCAGTTATACTTCTGTGAAGTAACTATTCATTTCTCTTATCCATTTTTGAATCAGCTCTTTCATTTGAGACAGTTTAATTTTTTAGGTTTCTTTATAGATTCTAAATATCAGTTCTCAATCTGAGGAATAACTGAGACATGTTTTGCCATTCCATAGGTTACCTTTGCATGCTGTTAGTTGTTCCTTTTGCTGTGCAGAACATGTTTTTAATTTGGTATAAGCCTGTTTGTTGATTCTTAGTACTATTTCCCATGTAACTGGGCTTCTGTTCAGAAACCTATGCCTATAACTTCAAGAGTTTAAGTAGGCACAGCAGGCCTGGAGTTCAATCCCCTGGCCTGCTGTGCCAGCCCTGCCCCTGGGGGGCACTGAGATGGCAATTGAAACTGGGAGTGGTGGTGCTTACCTGTAACCCCAGCTCTTGGGAAGCTGTAAACACATGTATCACTATGAATCCAATCTAGATTGGAATCCCTGAATCCAATTCAGGGTCTAGAGATCCTGAACACCCTGTAGACCCTTCCCTAACATTAAAAAAAAAAAAAAAAGAGTTTTACCTATTTTGGTCTTCCAGTAGCTTATTTCTATTTTAACATTTGGTTCTTTGATCCCTTTAGATTTTGGTTTAATATGGGGTGAGAAGTATAGGGTAGAATCTTCTGCATGGGACATCCCATTTTCCCTGGACTTTCCTAAAGGCTATGTTTCCCTTCAATGTATATTTTTGGCTTCAAAGGCATATTATCTTAAGATATATTTTCATTAACTATTAATAAATAATTACATATTTTTATTAATTTGAAGGGCATATTGCACTATGACAAAAATAGAAGCAAATCAACAAAGACACTGTTATGGTTTATGTCTAGTTGTCCCCCCAAAGCCTCATGCAATCATAGGGCGGGAACTTCTAGAGTTTGAGACTTGACTCATGATCCACTGGGATTATGTGTTTTAGCACTTATGGGATTATGGGTCTGAGTTCTTCTGGGATGATGGGTGTGGCCTAAGGCAGATAGGCTGAGGCAGAGAACCTGAATGTAATATAAAGAGAAAAAGAAAGAGACACTTGCTGTTGCTCTCTGCTGCCCTGGTTGGTTGGTTCCCTCTGTCATCATATTGTTGCTGTTCTGCTGCCATGAACTGCTGCTCTCTGCCATGTGCCTCTCTACCTTGGAGCCAGCCGAGTATGGACTGAAACCTCCAGTAACTGTGAGCTAAATAAACCTTTCCTTCCCTCATTTTGGGTGTTGGGTATTTGTCCCAGCAATGAGAGAAGAGTAACTAAGACAGAATTTGGTACCAGAGAAGTGGGGTTGTTGTTGTAACTAACCTGACCAGGTGGATTACAAGTTTTTGGGAATGGCTTATGGGAAGAGATAGGAAAGATTTGGAGAGTTCCTCTACTTGTGAAGAACTGGAAAAGCTTTAGCTGTTCTATAGGAGAGATTCTGGTCAGAACTTAGACCAGAAGACTGATAGAAGGCCTGCCTGTAAAGACCAGGCTGAGGAGGTTTCTGCTGGGGAAAAGGACAGCACTGGTAATTGGACTCCAGATGGTTTGTGCTATGGGTTGGCTGAAAGTCTGTCAGAATTTTGCTTGTGCCCAGAGACTTTGCCTAAGACTGAGATTAAGCATGGTGGACTCATTAATCTTTCAAGAGATATCTCAAAGCAACAAACTATTGGGGTGGTGGCATGGTTGTTATTAGTGGCTTTTAGTCAGATTTATGTTGAAAAACAAGAGCAAATAGCCAAGCAGGATGATTTAAAATATTGTGAATTTGGTCAAGAAGGAAGCACCAGAAGAGCTGTGGACTGTGAAGATGGAGCTGAAAGGATCTCCATTTCTGGGAAGGAACCAGAAAATCAAAAGGATGGCCTGAGGGCATCACAAGAGGTGGCAGCTCTCCACCCTTTGCAGCCCCAGAATTGCAAAGGAGAGAGGTTTTGCCTTGAGAAGAAAGCCACAGAGACCCAAGTACCAGAATGGTGGCAGTGGCCAAACTGGGTTCCAAAATGGTGCCAGCATGGAGAATTTGTTCCTCAAAATCAAGATCAGAATGTTCATCAATCCAGGCACTTCACCCCTACAACCAAGAGAGAAGGAAGCCTGGCTACTGCTCCAGCTGGCAGCAGACCTTAGCATCATTCATGTGGCACTGGTTTTAGGTGTATTCAGAATGCAGGAGTTGTTAGGTTAAGAAGGCTTCCACCTCAATTTCAGAAGAAGGTCTGGGAGGCCAGGCAGTGTGCTCCTAAGAGGGCAGTGTGTGAAGCAGAGAGTGAGAAGCCAATTCAGTGGAAACCCCAGAAGTTTGGAAAATCCAGAAATGTGGATCATCTAAGGGAAACTGCAAAGACTGAGCAAAGCCAGCCTAAGAGAGAAGCCATGGAAATTACCACCAACAGTGCTGTAGGAGCAGAGCTACATGGAGCTCACAACTCAGTGCAGACTGTTCCAGATGCTCCAGTTGGAATTTTGGGATTTAATGTTTGCCCTGCTGGATTTTGGACTTGTGTTGGTCCCAGCGTTTTATATTACCCTGTTGTTTGCAACTTTTGGAATGGTAATGTTTATCTTATACCTTTGAATGTTGGATATGTTTAACTTTTCTTTTGTACAGGGGCTCACAGTTGAGAGTTTGCCTTGGATCTTGGAGGAGACTTGGGACTTGGACTTTTCAGCAATGCTGAAACTGTTGGGACTTTGGAAACTCTTCCAGATGGACTAAAATGTAATTTGCACAAAGAATGTGCATGAGACTTTGGGGGTCCAGGAGCAGAATGTTATGGCTTATATCTAGTTGTACCCCCAAAGCTTCATGTAATCTTGGGACAGGGACTTCTAGAGTTTGAGACTTGATTCATGATCCACTGGGATTATGTGTTTTAATACTGATAAGATTATGGGTTTGAGTCCTTCTGGGATTACGGGTGTGGCCTAAGGCAGATAGGCTGAGGCAGAGAACCTGAATGCAATATAAAGAGAGACAGAGAGACAAACTCTCTCTGTTGCTCTCTGCTGCCCTGGTTGGTCGGTTGCCTCTGTCATCATATTGTTGCTGTTCTGCTGCCATGAACTGCTGCTTTCTGCCATGTGCCTCTCTACCTTGGAGCCAGCCAAGTATGGACTGAAACCCCCAGTAACTGTGAGCTAAATAAATCTCTTCTTCCTTCATTTTGGGTGTTGGGTATTTGTCCCAGCAATGAGAGAAGAGTAACTAAGACAGACATATTGTTAAAAGAAAAACTTCAGACAAAATTAAGAGTCTGCACAAAGATCAATTTATGAATTTCATAGTACTTGGAACCAAAAGAAATTTCAAGACCTGTGCTCCACAATGTGAACAGTATGCTTTTAAAGGTTTTTCTTTTTGAGTAACTTGAAATGAAAATTTCTACATTATGCTCTAGGATAGTTACACAAGAGCTCTTAGCTTTATGCGGAGAGATTTATTTGCTTTGCCATTTCTCCCTTTTGGTATGGTT
The DNA here is from genome assembly GCA_004027915.1 of Capromys pilorides. Classification (NCBI taxonomy): domain Eukaryota; kingdom Metazoa; phylum Chordata; class Mammalia; order Rodentia; family Capromyidae; genus Capromys; species Capromys pilorides. Next base: position 7,339 of record PVKN010020508.1, read on the forward strand.
TAGTCTTGAGGTTTGATCCAGACATGGGGCATTAATGGCACTGTCCAAGACTATCAGAGTCACAGGATTTGATCACTGATTCAGTCTCAGTGTAGAATTCCAAGATCACAACATCTAGCTCACTGAGTGATTCCTTTTGTTGTTCATAGTTTTTGTCATTCTGCCTTGGTAGGACCATTTCATACACAGTGAGTGGCTACATATGAATATTTCACATGAGCTACATGCTCTATTTTATTTTTAAATTTTGAGACAGAGTCTTGCTAAATTACTAAGTTGCTCAGGCTAGGCTTTTTCTGCCTCAGTATCCCTGAGTGCTGTGAATACAGGTGTGCATCTAACAGCTGGTTGCATTTAAGACATTTTGTATAACACAGTGCACCAGGGAAGACTTTCACAACCACTTTCAGGATGATAATGTCAAACAACATCAAGCTTCTGAAACCAAGGAGCTCCTAAACCAAGGCACCATGTATGAAACCAACTAACTAAACCAAAAAATGAGCCAGAAAACATGTGATTGTTTTAACTCCAGCTCACTGTTTTCTCAAAATCTTGTTTCTGTAATAACAGACCTATGACTACAAGGCCAGTAAGAGGTGTTTCCTGTCACTGATACACCCCCACTTAGCCAAATGAGAATTCAAAGAAATTTTGTGGCCTAAACAACATTAGCAAAGTAATTAAAAAGCTTGATATGTAATTATAAGATTTGCAGCAGAGTTAGTCGTAGTAACTAATGTTTAAGAGACTTATTTATTTATTTAACTTTTAATAAGAAATAACAATGGAACAGCTTCATAATATGTTAGTAGGACAACCACAGTAATTAATACAATTCATATTATTATCTTCACAGTAGTTGTTCCAAGTATAAGATGCAGACGTGATAACTTTTCTCAGCATTATTGGTTCAAATATTTCTTATTGTATTAACAGAAAGTAGTTGTATACATAGTCCAATATTCCATAATAGTGGTGGGTTATTGGCAGAACTGGTAATTTCAGAAGCTGTTGACTTGAGCCTTTTGCAGCTCAGCATATTAATATGGCTTTGCATTTTATGCCTCATGATTAAACTTTTCTGCTGGATGGTGAAGATCAAGTTAAAGCAAGACTTATATAACAAAACATGTAACTTTTGTATCTGACAAGGTCAGTCAAATCCCCTCAGGATTAAACGTGAAACCATGTACAGCAATTTGTAGATCTTTTGTCAGTGTCAGCCATCTGGATGAGTCAAAGCCATTGCTTGACCAGTTTGCTCTTTGTGAAATCCTGAGAGAATGTGTTCTCTCAAAGTGACTCTCTTTAGGCACACTATACATTGTTAATCCCTTTCCTCTGTGGCCTCATAATCTCCTCTAACAGAAAATTAGGGACTCCACTGAATTAAAGGATATTACAGCACAGGTTCTCTTATGTCCAGAGTCCTCAATGGCCTTGAAGGTCTAGGGCCAAAATATTGGCTATCCTTTTAGCCCTTCTTAAGTTCTTAAGCCTCCAGAAGAGAAGCTTAGTGATACTATTACTCTATAACATAGGTACTTGAGCTTAACATCACTGTCTTTCTGAATATTAAATGCCTTAGACTTAGCATGGAACTGGTATTTTCCATCAATCATTGATGCGCTAATAACTCCCTATGGAATGTGATTTAAAAAAACTGTTACACTTTTTTACATAGAAATTTAGAAATCTAAATATATCCTAAATGTAGTCAGTCAATCCTGTGGCATTTTTCCTTGTCTTTAATTACTCTTTTTTGTTTTCTTTTAAAACAAACATTTACTTGAGAGACAGTATAGCAATAATTGAAATTACATTAGAATCAGCACTCATCTAAAGGACTTGAATGACAAACAGTTCAAGCATGATTTTAGTCTTACACATTGCTACTCTGAGTGTCAAAAACCTGTTGGAGATTCTTAGGACCATTGTCTAATTCATCCTGTGTATATAAGTGCATGATTTTGACCCTGTGAAATTTCCTAACTTTTCTGCTTGCTGTCTCTTCATTGTTTAATTTTTAAGTTCTTGATTTCCATTAAGTTGTGTTAAGCCTTTCCATTTTTATTTCTTCTTTTGTGTTCTTACACTAGGGAGACTATACAATGTTCGCACATGTAGGTCTGGTTTATTTCACATATGAGTATATCTTAAAGATATATTCATTTATATATGAAGTCTTCTAGTTTATCATTCTTTATAGCTGAGTAATATTCCATTGTATAAAAATACCTCATCTTTTTCAACCATTCTTCAGATGATGGACATTTTGGTTGTTTCCATGATTTGGCTGACACAAATTCTGCTGCTATAAACATAGGTGGACAAATATCACTATGATATGATGTTTTCAGTTCTTCTGGGAAAATTCCCAGCAGAGATATAGCTGGGTTGAATGGGATTTTCAGTCCTAATTTTTTAAGGGGTCTCCATAATGATTTCCATAATGACTGCACCAGTCTGCATTCCCACCAGCAGTGGAGAAGTGTTCCTTTTTCCTCACAGCCTCTCCAACATTTTTTGTTGGTTGATTTCTTTATGATAGCCTTCTTTCTGGGGTGAGATGATATCTAAGTGTTGTTTTTATTTACCTTTCACAGATGGCTAGAGATGTGGAGCATTTTTCATGTGTTTATAAGCTTGCTGTATTTCTTCCTCTGAGAAGTGTGTGTTCATCTCAGATGCCCATTTCTGGATCGGGTCTTTGCATTTTAGGACCCTAATGGTTTTCAGTTCTTTATAAATTCTGGATAGAAAACCTTTGTCTAAATACTTACTAGTTAATTTTTTTTTAAATTTATGGGTTGTCTTTTCACTCTGTTGGTAGTTTCTTTTCACGTGCAAAAAGTTCTCAGCATGAGGAGGTCCCAGTTGTTGATTCTTTCAAGTGTTCCATGTGCATTTTGATTTTTGTCCATCAACTATTTGCCTACCCTGATGTCTTCAAGATTTCATCCTACTTTCTCTTCCAGGAGATTTAGTGTTTCTGTTTTAATATTTAGATCTTTAATTCATTTTGACTTTAGTTTAGTGCATGGTGATAGACTTGGGTCAAGTTTATTTTTTGACTTGTAGAGAACCAGTTTTTCCAGCACCATTTGTTAAAGAGGCTGTCTTTCTTCCAGTAAATATGTTTGGGCTCTTTGTCAAAATAAGGTGTCTGAGTGTGTTTGTATTTGCTTCTGTATCTTCTAGGTTTTTTTTTCCAATATCACGCTGATTTTACCACAGTAGCTTTATAGTATAATTTTAGGTCAGGAATTGTAATGCCTCCCGCCTTCTCTTTGTTGCCCAGGATTGTCTTTGCTATTCTAGGTCTTTTCTGGTTCCAAATAAATTTTAGGAATGATTTCTTCAGGTCTCATTATGAAGCTCATACTTGTAGTGATCCTCCTGTCTCAGCCTCCCTAGCACTGTGTTTACAGGCATGCACCACCAAGCTATCTCCCCAGACCCTGAGATTTCTAATAATTATGGAATTCATATTTATACCAAACTAGTAAGGAAATATCCTACAAAAAGGTGTCCATTTTGGATATATTCCTTCTGAAAATTCTTTAATATATAGTTTTTATATTAAGAGTATAGACAATGATCAGTTTATCTGTGGAAGGAGAGTGGTTTTGTTGGAACAGCTAATCTACATTGGCCTCTTATTTGCTATTTACTATACATGGTATTTGGTTCTTTATTAAATCCTCCCCAGATGAACACATCTCTTTGAAGGGCAAAGCACGTTCCTTTGGAACACCTGGTGTGGAAGTTCTCTAAAGGAGAGGCACTGTCATGTTTATCACAGACAACTGATGAGACTGAGGCTTATGAATTTCTCTTGAAACTATCAAAGTATCTTTTCTTTTGGTTTTCATAGTCAGTTGTGCTATTATGTAGCTGGAAAACCCTCTTTAAGTGATATATCTACTATAAGACCTTTAAAAGAAATTGAAAATGTGGATTCAAAAGGCCAACCTATAGAAAGCACCAAGAATACCATTTGACTAAACTGTCATACTTGGGATATAAGTGAAGTCTGTGAGTGGATGAAGTAAATCTCTAAGATCATGTAGGGTCTGGAATTTAATATGGCACACCAAACATTCACGTGGGCTCCCTGCAGAAGGTAGCACTGTGAAATCCTATCATAGTACTATTTTTCCACATATAAACAGATACGTGGAAGAGCAACAAAATTTTTTTGATGATAGAAGAATTTTAATCTGTGATCTCTGGAAAGACACCCATATCTAGGGCGTCACCTGCTTCTGGACAGTTTTATGTTGAAGTCTCTAACAAGTGTATATTTCCATGAGTTTGGAGGTCTCCCTTTGCCTATGAGATGTGGACCAAAGCTCAAGGCCTTGAAGTGTTGCCACAAAGTGAATGGGAAGAATTGGATATGATCCCTTTCAACAGACTGAAGGGGATTCTTTCTTTGCCATTGTCTTCAGAAGAACCAATCTCCAGGTTACAGATTGCAAAACACCCAATCATTAGCTGGTGGGTCATGAAGGGCTTTTTATTTTATGTGGTGAAAATTTTCTTTGGCATTATGCGTTAAAGTATTGTGACACTGAGTCATGTCAGAGTTTATGAGAATATGCATAATTCTCTATTATTAGGGACACAGACCTTTCAGAGATAGTTCTGTAACTGTTTCTTCCAGAGCATGTTAATTTGTGTTTCCAGAGGTGGTAAATGTAATGTTGTAAAGGTCAATGCTAGCCTTTGCCCAAGGCAACCCAGTTGACTTAGAACTGCCAATTTCAGTTTTTTTGAAGTGTCATTTATCTTCTCAATCTTTGCAGAAGACAGGATGCTTGGAGAAATGATAATATCATTGTGTTATAATACCTTATGTAACTATTTTATGACTAATCTGGTGATATGAATGCCTCTATCCTTGGAGATTTCTCTAGGAATAACACATAAAGGAAACACATTTTCTTTCTTTATTTTTTTACGGAAGGGTCTACAGTATGTTCAGGGTTTCACTACTGATTGGACTCACAGTGGTCTGCCTGTTTACAGCCTCCCAAAACCTAGGATTATAGGTGTGTGCCACCATACCCCATCTCAACTGCAGTCTCAGCATATCCCGGGGGTGGGACAGGCACAGCAGTCCCAGGGATTGAACCCCTGGTCCCTATGCCTGCTTGCAGGTGCTTTAATCCACTGAGCTATTTGGCTGGCTTGGAAACACATCTTCTAATACTACTTTAGCTACTGTCATAGATTGGCCTTCCTAGATGGGAAAGATTCAGTGCAACCAGAGAACACCCACTATTACTAGACTGTTCTAACTTTCTATTGAGAACTTCATGGAAATAGTCTAATCATTGCTTTGTGGCAGAGTTGCTACTGGAGAGGCCCCAACTAAAGCAGAATGCTGTATCTTAGAGAAAGGTGATGCCATAGTTTGGATTTGAAATGTTCAGAAGAGGCCCATGTGAGAAGGGTTTGGTCTTTCCTCCCTAGAGGGAGGAAGTTAAGTCAACTGGTTTGTGCCCATGAAGGAGATATCATACCGCGTGTCTCTTCCTGTTTCTGTTTTTCCTTTCCTGGACACTATGAACTGAAAAGCTTTGCTTCACTATGTGTTTCATGCAGTGCTCTTCTGCTTTACCACAGGTCCAAGAGAAGTGACACTAATGATACACCAAAACAAATTTTTCTTCATTTGGTTATTGAAAGTATTTTGTCATGGCAACAGAAAGCTTAGTAGCACAGTACAGTTCAGTCAGTGTTTATCAGTGGCAATACAGCAGAGAGAACCAGTGGGGTGACCACTAGATTTCCTTCCTGGTGAACTCAGCCAAGTTTGCAATTGAAAAGAGGAGATGAGGAAATACAATTCGCTTCATCAAGATTGATGATGATTGTCATCACCATCATTTCTTTGAGGTATTACTTGGCACTGATGTTTGGCTTGGCACATGTTTATTGCTTTTGTACAAAGGGTGAGTATGGAGCAGGCAATGTTCCTGTCTTCATAGAATCATGTTCCAGGACAGACATACTATAATGGGTTTGTCACCAAGAGAATAATGATAAGGTTATTAACAAAATTCAGCATATGCTTTTGATTTAACTGCCAAAGAACAACACCTAAATTGTTATTTAGAACCCTAGCTATTATAACAAAGAGATCCAAAACACCATGGCTCAGAGAAAACAGAGGTTGATTTCATTCTCATTTAGTAGTTGTTTGCATAGCTGTGTGTGTATTTGTTGGGGGCTGTTACAGTTGCAGGAGGCTTTCTGGAGCCCAGTTTTCTATTGTCTTATCTTTTATCCAACTCTAGCAATTTTTCTTGGTGCATCAGTGGTTTGTCCAGATTTCAGCTAACAGGAAAGGGGAAGAATATGGAGGGCACACTTCTAACACTTCCAGGCTTGCCTAGAAGTTGTACGCTTCCTTTCCACTGGGCAGAGTGTGGCCACAGGATCACTGAGCACTATGGGGGCTTGTGGTGATGAGGTACTTGTTTTGGCTACACACCTCTATCATTGTGGAGAAACAGTTTGATGAGTTCTATCTAAATACCTGCACCCCTCCTCAAGAACATTACGTGCTCCTAGGCAGGGCTTTGGGGAGTGATTAAATCATGGGACACACTATAGTACACTTGCTGTTAGGAGATAGGGCCTGGTTCTAGGCAGGGTGCTAGGGCTGTGACCTGAGAGGGTATATCTTCTGGCAGGTCCTTTCCTTTTTTTTTGTCTGCTTTTGGCTACCATGATGTAAACAGCATTTCCTCTACTTTGTCTCTGCCACCCTGCTTTGTCTTTGGAGCTGGTAACCATCATGGGACATATGAACCTAAAAGACCCTCTTCCCCTTTAATTTATGGCTGTCAGGCATTAGGTCTCAATGGTGAGATAGCAACAATACCATAGTAGGTAGATTTTGATGAACAGCCATCTCACTGTGCTATTCCTTACCTGTTCATATGGTGTCTTTTTGTTTTCCAGGTTGTTTTTTAATCTAGCAGTAAGTTTGTAGAATTCGATGATTTGCAGTGTATGTACAGTGGTTGTGTGTTGACATCGTTTAGTTTTCTAAACTCTTTTATCCATTCTTAAGTCCCTCCTTCAGCCTTCAACATTTGAAAGAAAAAAATTATTTTCCTTTCATTTGAATAAGTGAGGATATCTGGGATAAGTTCATTGAGATAGTTGATGTTAAAAATCTAGGCTTGGGGAATCCTAGATTTGAAGACTTGCTTGAAGGAAAAAGGGGCTATAGTAACAGAGACAATTCCAGAAGCTGGAGAAGACAGAGGTTGAGAGACAAGGGCACTGAGACACTGAAAGTATAAACTCCTCACAGTAGGAGGCCCTCCAGGGACATGAGATTTATTCTTCACTGTCAGCTTCTGTCAGACGAAACTCTTCTTTGCCCCAAAATGGCCATTAGTTGTTTAGATTTAAAAAATTAGATTTGCAACACAAACTCAACTAAAAATCTATGGAAAAAGTGCTTTAGTTTATGGCTAGTTGCAATAGTTTCAACTAAATGCACATTAGTATTATGCCATATATTTACAAAGGTGACAGTAGGGGATGCCTTCAATACAAATCCTAACCCCTGTCCTGCAGATTTTGAATCTCAATTAGAAAAAAAATTAGTTAAATAATAGCTTCCCTAGCAGTCTGGCCGGCGCACCTGCAGGTCCCGAGCCGATTCGCTATTTGGTCTGACCCGCGCGCCTTCCAGTTAAGGATCCCTGGAACCTGCCTTCATCTCCTGGCTCTCCCCGCCTGAACTACAGTCCCAAAATCATCCACCATCCGGTCTGGCTGGCCCGCCTGCCGGTCCCCAGCACATCTGCTGTCCGGTCTGACCTGCTCGCCTGCCAGGTGAGGATCCCCAGAACCTGCCTCCATCTCCTGGTTCTTCCCGCCTGGGCTCCAGTGCCGAAACCATCCACCATCCCATCTGGCCTCCCTGTGCCAGCCTGGTAAACACCCTATGGCTGCATCTATCCTCAGACTCAACTTCAGAGCTCCAACTCCACCCACAGTCCAGACCCACAAGGCCTCACAGCAGCCAGCGGACTGAGCTGCAACTCACAGCCAGGCACCACTGGAGGGGAACAAGCTTGGTGAATCCAGAATAAACTCCTATAGGTGCTAACAGCATAGCTTCACCAAAGTACAGAGATCACTGCCATACAAAATGATAATGACAAGGAGTAAGATGCAATTGCAGGGCCCAAGCCCACCCAAATCAAATACAGGAGACAATACCATGGAAGAAAATGGGAATCATGCAGCCAAAAACTCTGAATTTGAGGTAGACAGACAAGTACAGAAACATATAGAGCAACTCAGATCAGAGATAACAGCTGAAATAAAAAAAGAAATGCATGAATTAATAGAATCTGAAGTGGAAAAACAATTGCAGAAACATAGAGCAAAGCAGAACAGAAATAACCCCTGAAGAAAAAAAAGACATGTCTAGATTAATAGCAACTAAAGGAGGGGAACGAATGCAGGAAGGCAAAGAGGAGAGCAGAGCAGAAATAATCTCTGAACTAAAGAGAGAAAGGATAACT
>PVKN010020509.1:0-15899 GCA_004027915.1 Capromys pilorides
ATATATATATATATATATATATATATATATATATATATATATATGATACAGCTACTTTCTCTTAATTCGTTGAGAAAAAAAGGTTTGTACTAATATTGTTTAGACAAGATATCATGTTTGTGTCTTGCCCTCTGAATGTCTTGGATATATGATTGAGTCTGTTTCATGCTTTCTAATTATTTTCTGTGTTTTCCATTAAATGTTTCCATCATTTTTCAATTTTCTTATTTTTTATCTATGTTTTCATTAGATGTGCAGGGCAGTTTATTCATGATTGTTGTCATTTCCTTTTTTACCTGAGAGATTATTTATAATGTGATTTCTTCTATATCCTGATGTCAATGTTCTTTACTTCAGTTGCTATCATTTTAGAAATATCGGGTGTGTGACATCTAAATTCTTCTGTGTGCCTATCTCTCGGACTTGTTCTGGGTTGGCTAGAAGTCTGAAGTTGTCTTTTGCTCCTTCTTTTTGACATTTTTGAAGCTCCCATTATTCACCCAGGTTCAGCAGCGATGGTAGGAAGGCGTGGCATGGGTCAGCAAGGGAACTTACATGCAGAAGGATGAAACAGCAATATGAAGACATAGCAGAGACTAGAATGAAGGAGCCACCAACCAAGGAATGACAGTAGCCACCAGAATCTAGAAGAGATAAGTAAGAACTTTCCAGAGACCCCAGAGAATGTGTGGTCTTGTTGACACTTTGACTTTAGACTTCTGGCCTCCAAACCTGAGAGAAGAAAATTTCTGTTGGTTCAAGTGCAAGGTTTTGACAATTGCTCCAAAAATTCTGAAAAGTATTATAAAGTTCAAAATGGCAAAAAGTACTGGAGATTCACTGTAATTGATTCAAGCACCACTGTGTAGTCCTACTAACAAGAAATAACAAATGTCCACATTGCAGATTTTGTTAAATACTTTTGTTATTTTTAAGGAAACTCATGAGAATAACCTCTTATTTCTTAACATTATTAAAATACTAAGAACTCTAACCTGACGTGGTTATGAATTCTTTAGGGAAATAGTTGGAATGAACTGCAACAAATGCTTTTAAAGTGAGATATCGACAGCATCATGAGGGAAGGATTCTTGAATACGTAATGTGCTATTGACTTGGTTGATCTTCTGTCATTACTGGGACAAATATCTGACACCCAAAATGAAGGACAGAAAGGTTTGTTTATCTCACAGTCAGTGGAGGTTTCAATCCATACTCAGCTGGCTCCAAGGTAGAGTGGCATATGGCAGAGAGCAACCATTCATCATGACAGCAAAAAGCAGAGAACAAAGAGACTGGCAGCAGTTCAATAGGTCGTCTTTCTCCCCTCCTTACATTGTAATGCAGAGTATATGCCCAGGGCACTCACACTCATAATCCCAATATTGGATCAAGAATCGTTTATAAATTTCAGAAGCTGCTGCATGACTACATGAAGCTTTTGGGAGACAGCTAGACACAAACCATAACAGCTATCTTTATAGCATTTTTACATTACTGTTGCCTTTGCAATTTTTGAAAACTGCATTTGGTTATGAAATATTTCTACATTTGTTAATATTCTGTTCATTAATTGCTTTGTTAATCGATGTATTCGCTAATGATAAAAACTTTTGGGCAATAGCTATACAATATATTGACTTCCATACACTATAGTCTTCACCGTGTTACCCTTGACATGATTAGATTATTACAGACTATGGTATTCTTTCAGAGGCCATTATAACACATGGAGGGACCTTCATTAGGTACCACGTTCTGTCCAGTACTTTCCACTCTGTCTTAACTTGGATGCTTCTTCTGATCTTATATATGAATGAATATGATACCATTTCAGAGACTGAGAAGTGCCTTGCACAAATAAATTGTTGAGATTACTTTATTTCACATGGAATATACTATGAGTTAGTTCAGCCAGTGGTATGTTTCAAAGTTTGTCTATGTAACACAAAATCCTAGCAGTCATGAAGAAGTCAATAAGATGCCATTATCCCAATGTTCATCAGTCATAAAGGTCTTGGAAAGAAGCCCTTGCCCCAGATGCTGACCAAATGAATTCAATTTCTGTGGGGGAGACAGAAAGAGATCCATGGAATTCAGACAGCTCAGTCAAAGAAGTCTTGGAATAGGGAACAACTTGAATAAGGAGGTCTCCTTTGTTACAAAATCTTGCTCCCTAAAATCCATTCAACAAATGAGAGTCAAAATGAGCAAACAGAATCTTTTCAGTCTTGCTTAGACTGAAAACTCCCTCACATAAAACATACAGCTGTGCTGTGTGGCTCATAAAAGCTTCATGAGCATGCAACTAGCCTCTCTTGCCCCTCCCCATCTTTACTGTCTCTCACTCATATCACAGACTCCAGGCACACAGACTTTCCCATCACTTTGCTTCTTCAATGGACCATGGTATTTGCCTTCTCAAGGTCTTTGTTTTTGTACTCATCCTCAGATTTTTGCAAAGCTTCACTGTATCTTTATACACAAGGCACAAATCAAATACAATCTTCTCAGAAATCTTCTACACATCATGTCCTCTTCCTCCCTTTCTCTAACTCTACCTCTCTCTGCTGTGTCTCTGTCTCTCCCTCTCCCTCCCTCTGTCAGTCTCTGTCTCTGTCTCTCTCTGTGTCTCTGTCTCTCTCTTTCTGTCTCTCTCTCCCTCCCCCTTCACATAAACACACAATAAGGTACTTGTCAATATTCCTATCACATCCATTTGTTTTATGTCCTCAGTAACACTTGTCATTATCTCACTTATACATTTATGTATTCACTGACACTGAGACATCCTGTTTACAGATATATCTTCAATAAATATGTACCTGGCACATAGTATGAGCTTAATAAATATTTGTTGAATGAATAAATGACTCTTAAATATGCAACGGTCTCAGAGATATGATATGAAACTTGATAGGAGGGGGATAATAAATACAATCCCTAACTATAGTAATAATCCTAAACATAGACTGGAAGAGGATTTGGAAGATAGGAGGGAGGTGGCATGGAAAATTTCTGTAAGAACACAAACTATGGAAAGGAAGTCATATTACACTGAGGCCTTTCTTCCAAAGAACTCTGCCTCTAGGTCCTGGTCAAATTAAAGACTGGTGAACTTAGGAAAAGAAGTGGAAGCTCAAATAAGTTCACCAAAATATGATATAAAAGATGCAATCACATTGAAACACATTTTACACTTTAATATACACCAATAAAGTCAAACTGATCCTGTTCTGGCTGGCAAAAGTAGAAAGCAATGAGAGGAACAGAAATGAAATAAAGACCCCTCTGTGGGGAGATAATCACCCAGGGTCGTCCATACCATGTCTTCCATACACGTTGCCACCAGCTTCTCTGAGAGCCCTCAAAGTTCAGTTTAGGTAGATAATCAAGCCCATGGACAGCAAGGCCAGCACTGGGTTACTGCTTAGGCTGTCTTGGCTGTTAGAATGTGCATCTCTGCCCACTTTTAAATAATGCTTGAAACAGCTTCTTTTTCAGATGTAATTTCTCTTTTAATCACTTTCAGATCCTGCAGGGGAACTTTAAAAAGAGACATCTTTCATTTGACTTTGAAGTATGTTGTTTGTTTTTGCCTGGCTGCAAATTAGCAGACATTTTAACTGTTGATGTTTGTTATTAGGATTGTGTTTGGTGGTTTGTGCGGTTGCTTGGCAGAGTGAGAATAAATGCTCTGGGATTAAAATTCAAGTCCTTCCACCAATTTAAAGAGTGGGTGCTCCCGCAGCAAAGCAGTATGGGTGCTTCTTGTGTCTCCAGCTCAGTTCCAACCATACTTTGTCCTGAAAAACCCTGAAATATATTTGGCCCTAGGCACTTTTGCCCTTGATTTTTAATCTTGAGAGCAATTTAAAGAAAATTTAATCCATATGTTTCTGATTCATTTAAATCACAAAAACATTGGGTTTTTGAGAGTTATTTGATGTCAAAATGCCTTTTGAGATTTTTTTTAATAAACTTTCCAAGTCTTATTGCTTTAAAAACACATACTCACGTTTTGCCAAGGGTGAATGGATTCAGGCTCCAAAGGGCTTGAATTGAATTTAAAATTTTGAACTCATAAATTATGACCATATTAAGATAAAGGCCATGTCTACACAATACCTAAGCAACCTAATAGAAAACGAAAATACTAGATTGTCATCCAGATGTTGCACAACTTCTAAAGCATGGCAAAATATCAACAAAACATCCGGATGGTTTACTGACCCCCCACCCCCACCCCCCAATCACTCAGATGTTTTTTGTTACAGAATTAAGGACATGGGCAGCAGCTGTCAATCCTGGCACACCCTGAAGAATTTATTTTAGAAGATGGCCTTTGTACAGACGTGAAACTTAGTGTTCATGGGCAAGGGCTGGGAGTGAGGAAAGGCCTGCTTTTTTTAAAAAAAAAAAAAAAAAAAAAAAAAAAAAAAAAAAACAGCAGGGTTATGCTGAGTAAATAGCAAGATTGGAAGACTGAGGAAAGAGGCTATCCCAATGTATGAGAACATTCCTCGAGGCAGTGGGGAAAATAGGTGAGTGGTTTAATCGCATGTTTGCAACCATTTTCTTGTTGGAAGAAATATGTGGAAAACTAAACCAATGACCGTAAAAGGTTTTGTGATCCCTTCTCCCTGCTAGGAGAAACAACTACTAATTCCACAGAGACAGTTTATGAGATAAAGAAGTAAAATTATTAAAGCACACTGATAATCATTCATCTTACATAATTATTTCATGGCCTATATATTATTCAAGCACAATAATATCTAAACCCTATGACAATTTTAATGAGATGCATGTTATTCTATCTACTTTGTAGAAGTTCACATTTATTGTTGCCAACCCTCTGTGAAGTGAGCATTGCTTTTGCCCTAAAGAAGACTCCACTTGGTGGTCGCTGAGAAGAGACACGTTACACTGTCCAGCAACAGATAGATAATTGGTCCTTACCTTGATAATTTTGCATCTGAGAGTATGTTTGATGACATCTGCAGAGATGCTGATGATCACAGCTGGTGGTGGGGAAAGCATTGTTAGCATCTAGTGAGAAAATGTGAAGGATGCTGCTAAAATCTTGCCATGCGCAACAGTCACCCTCATAAAAAAGCATTAACCGGCCCCATGCTGCTAAAGTTGAGGAGGAAGACTAAGCTGGGCTTGTGAACTGTGGAAGCTTCTGCTATTTAAGTTCTAGGCTCTTTGCTACTTGCTCATTTAAGCAGATTGGAACTACAAAGCTTCGTTACACCTAGAACATTGTATATTAGAAAAAATGAAACTCTACTTTAGCGATGGTTTCAAACATGAGTGCTGATCAGAGTCGCATAAAGTATTTTCTTTTAAATGTTAATTTCTGGGCCCCACATTCAGACTTGTTAAGACTTGAGTACTGCACCCAAACAAGACAGGTCTCATGGTAGTAATCAGAAATGCCCTTCTTGATGTCAGGACCCAGAGTAGGTACTGTCATCCTCTCTAAACCCTTCTCCAGCAACTCACCAGCTTAATTTATGTATAAGCTGTCCCTCTATCTGAAACTTTTCCTTTGATATCTTATTGTCCTCTTGCTTTCATTCTGCATACAATGTAAAATTCAGGAAAACAGAGACTTCATATCTCATTGTCTCTATCTAGCCCAGCTCCCAGAAGAGTGTTATTAGTACAAGGTCTACAAGATCTCACTACATTGGACTCATAGTGATCGACCTGTTTGCAGCCTCCCAAGCATTGGAATCACTTGCCAACATGTCCAGTCTCATTTGCCCACTCAGTTGGCTCTGGAGGTGGATCTGGCATGCAGGCTGGAGATCAAACCTGGGTTGCTGCACCTGCATAAGTAGGCACTTTAGTCTGCTGAGCTATCTGGCTCTAGATATTTTTTTTTGTGTGGAATAAATGAGTAAATGCCAGCAAAAAATTGAGATAAAATCTGTGTTATCTCCTTTTTCCACAATAAAGTTCTCTCCATTACTCTCCTCCCTTCCTCCCCTCCCTCCCCCCTGGCCTCTTATGTTCTCTCCACCTTCCTTCTCACATTCATTGTTCTTTCTTTCCATTTTGATCACAGGCTCTTCCCAAGCCATGCTGAGACTAATCATTCCTCTGACTACACTAAGTAGCCACAATGAAATGCCAGGCCCACAGTCCAATGTGGACATTTTGAAGCTCTTCTCATCTAATTTATACTATAAAATCAGCCTGGAAAAAAAAAAAAGAAATTCAATGTGATAGCCTGAACACATAGAAGCAATAGTAATAATAGCAACAATAACAAATCCAACAGCACTATAAAAAACAACAATAGTAGCTAATGTTAAGTTCTTATACTTCCTCTGGCCTTTACAGCAACATATTTAGTACAAAGGCAATTATTTTCCTTAGAAGAAATTGAGGATCAGAGAAGCTTGGGAACTCTTCCAAGGATAAGTCACTGGCAAATGGGAAACTTGTTTTTTTTTTTTTTTTAATTTAGAAATCTAACGCAAAAGTCGGTGTTCTTAGTCAAAATAGGAGATCAATAAATAGTTGTTGATTGATGATTGATTGATTGATTGAGGTAGGAATCTAGGTTGAAGGCTGTCACCATCTGTACTCATCTGTCATTAGGTTGCCATGTGAAATGATGATTATTTATCTTTCTGGAGCTAGTTCTTGTCATTGATCTTTCAGTAAAACTCCTGCCCAAACTGTCATATTAATGTTATTTTTGCCACTAAAAGTTTACTGAGTAACAAAAAAGTACTTGATTCTAAATATGACACCAAAAAAGAATCTGTCTCCATGAAATATTGTTGTTATTTTTGGTCAAGATTGCTTCAGGCATTTGGAGATTTTGTGTTTCCATATAAACTTTAAGATTGTTTTTTCTAGTTCTATGAAGATTGTTCTATGAACAATTGATAGGACCATATTGCCTAATGGATAAGACAGATATACACAGAAAACTTTAAATATTCACGTATCTTCAGCAATCTAGTTTCTTAAGGAACTATGAAGTGACTGAAAAATTTGCATGATAAAGTTAACTTTCCTTTTTGTCCTTTGATCAAGGTTTTCCAGAGGCTCCATAACTCTGTGGTTTAAGGTGGTAGATTATGGCACAAAGGTAGGTAAGGTTGATCTTCACATAAGAGTAGGAGCAAAACTTACTGTCAGGGCTATAGAGACCTTTAGGAACTTTGGCTAGCATGATTCAAATGGATAAGATACTGTTTTTTTGTTTTTTTTAAAAAAAAAAAAAAAAAAAAAAAAAAAAAAAAAAAAAAAAAAAAAAACAAAAAAACAAAACAAAGATTCCTGAGAAGACTAGCAACCAAATCCCCATCCATCTCCTGGCCATCTCATTGTCACAGATGTCTCCTGGGCCTGTGACTTTTTCCTCTCTCCTACTGATTCTCACCACTGGGCCTGCCTGTCTGCTTTCTTTACTCATAACAATCTTTCCTTTACCATTTCTAGCAACACCTCACCAGCTCAAAGAATCTTGCTAGCTCCCATTTCTGCAACTTATTTTATAAAACATTAGATATAGTGCCTGAGTATTTCTAAATGTTATGCCTTCTCTATTCTGTTTTGTGTCTCTATCACTGTTGTACCAGCTGTTCTCTGGATGATTTCATCCACTCTTACTCTTTAAACACACAGTTTTTGAGAATTCCCAGATCTCTATCTGAAAATCTTTGTGGTGAGCTACAGATGCCCAACATATGCCAGCTGGTGTCTCAAAAGCATCCTGCAACACATTCTGCCCAACCTCCCTCGTGTGTTTGTCTTCTTTCTAGTTCTTCAAATCAGCTTATAGGACCAGTATTTCTTCAGTCATTTGAACTGAATTCTTAAAATTATGCTAATTCTTCCTCTCACTCAGTCTCAGCTTCCAATCAGTCACCATATGCTCTTAATGTTTCTTCTGCATCTCTCTCTGTCTCTTGTGCCTCTTTCTGTTCTCCATCTTTGTATTACCTTAGAGGAGACTGTATTGTCTTTTCTCTGGACAGCTACACTTGTCTTCTAAATGGTTTTCTTGGTCACAGCTCTGCTTTTCCTCCTCAGATCTATCCTCAAAAGAGTTACTACAGATTTCTGCTTAAAATAATTCCCACCTTCATATTGGTCTATTCAAAAGCTTTCAATTTCTTTTTTGTTTTACAAATCAAATCATTACCTTCTTGGCTAACATGTTAAACAATGTTGTCCATAGTCACCTACCTTCTAACTGCACAACCTCTTGCTTGTAGCTGTCCCATTTTTGATGCTGTAGCAATACTCAACTTCACCGAGTTTTCTGAACACTCACTTCTTTGCCCTTCTCTCCTATTTTCTTTTGGTCACTACCATTATTTACTGATTCAAGCTTAAAATTACCTCTTTCTAGACTCTCTTTTTATATAAACTCTTGCACTAGTTAGGTTAAATGACCCTCTTCTGTCCTCTCATTATAGTTTATGCTTTCCCAAATCCCAGAATTCTCTAAGAAGCATAATAATTTCTATATACTGTCTTCATAATACAATGAGCTTCTAAATAGGAAAGAATGTGGATTTACTTTTATGTCCCCAGACCTAGCATAATTGCCTCATAGTCAAGAGCATGAATTTTGGAACCAGAAAAGGCAGGATTTAAAATCTAGTTTTGCTGCAAACTCATCACACGGAAAATGGGTTTAACTTCTCCAGGCTTCAGATTCCTTATGTTTCAAGTGGAGCTATGAATAGTACTTAGGCCATTTCACTATTGTGAGAATGCAGTGAGAATATAGGCCCTGTAATTTACACAGGGCCTGATGCATGGTGAATAGTATATAGTCAATGTTCAATAAATGATTCTTGAGGTTATACTTGCAATAAATGTTTTGAAGTGTATGGGAATGGCTTCTATGAGTGACAGAGGTCCTCCTATTTTGGAAACCCACTGGGAAACCCTGTTATGTCCTCATGAGTCACTGTGAACCCAAGTATATACCAGGTCCTTGACCTGCCTCAGAGAAATGAAACAAAAAAATCAAGGATAACTGAAAGCCCTAGTCCAATGCTTTTTCTGCAAGAGTTCCCCCAATCACCAGCTGGACGTATAACTCTTGGAGTATACACTCCCTTCACTTTGTTTTCTCCATTACTCATACTACTACCTAAATTATAGTCTACTTTTAATTGTCAACTTCCTTGTTAGAAAGTCATTTTATAAAAACAATAGTTTTGGCTTTTTTTCTCTCATTCTTTGCCGTTCCCCATAATCTATAATAAATAGTGCCTGGTATACAACAGATATTCAGTATTTGCTAAGAAAACAAGCACATCAGCATTTATTAAACTTCTAAGTTTGGGATTATTTATGTCTTCAAAGAGTATTCATCACCCTACAGATGCGGGTACATCTATTGACATGGAGATGTTAAGAATTAAAACTTAGTGTTTTTGAATCAAGAATACACAAATACGCAGCTATTTGCCATCAGAAAAGTGACCCCATAACATGGGCGATACATTGGAAACTCCATTCTATCTTTGTAAAACAATCAACAAGGAAGGTAAAATAGTGCTGTTGTCTCCTCTGGAAAATGGTCTGGAGTGCGTAGACTTCTGAAAGAGTGTGGAGCCCATGCTTTGAGAATTGCTGGAATAAACAGCCTAGAAGAGAGATAAAAGTTTATAAACTGAATTATTGGAAGAGAGCAATTTGGGGCTCAGTAGCTATTGACAGCAGGAACGGCAATTTTTTAATAGAGAGCAGGGAAGAAACTAGCCCTGGGTAAGTATGTCCCTTCTAGATTGCAAAAACATAAGTAAGAATTCCAGAGACAGAATAGAAAGAGAGCAGTGTACTAGTGTGGAGAATGGGGCTTCACTGCCTCGGGGAAGCAACGACACCAGATCATCTAGCATGCAGGGTCTAAGAGGAGCAGAGAGGGGAGGTTGTTTCCACAGGGGTCTGCCATGGGAAAGAATAAGCCTGCAGCTGAGGAATCTAATGTCAGCAACTGGAGTGCCTGGAGTAACCACCCACTACAGTTTGGATCTAAAGGCTGGGTCCCCAGCCGGTACTACTGGGAGGTGGTGGAATACTTAAAGAGAGGGAGCTGGTGGGGTGTCCTTGGATCCTCTTAAGGGTGTCATGGGTCCCTTTTCTTTTTTCTTGCTACCTAGTCCTCAGATAAATGGGTGTACTCTGCCACACCCTTCCACCATGCTGTGTTGTCTCACCACAGCTCCATGAGATAGGGCCAAGTAGTCACATACTGGAACTTCCAAGACTGGGAGCCTGAATGAAACTTTTCATTTAATAAGTTGAGCTTGCCAGCCATATAATAGTAGTGACAGAAAACTGAAGAAAGGATATCGACACACTTGAGGGAAAGGGGTCAGATAGGGAATCCTAGGAATATCATTAGGGTAGGTTGAGAGCCAAAGGTCTCTTCAGGTGCCCTTTGGGCTTCCATCGCACATTCTGGGAAGATGCCTGGTTGTCCATTCCTTTTATGTTTTCTATTCGGTTGACTGAGAACAACTGCACTGGCCCAAGTATGGAATCCAGAGACAGACCTGCGTATGTCCTTAGTTTGAGGATCTGTGTGGAAGACAGAGAGATGGAGAGAGAGGGCAAGATTGGAATTAAGAAGCAGACAACAAAAGCCCCCGGTGTCTATCCCACCTCTACAGATCTGGAGGGAATTCACATGCATAAAAAGACAGAAAAACATCCATCCTTCTTAAAGATAACCAACAACGACCACAGAGTCTACACTGAAAAGTTAGAACAGGCACATTATGTTAAGACAAAAGAATTGGAATAAGGAAGAGAAAATATAAAAAGAAAAAAGTTTGACAGGAAAGAAATATTTCCTCTCAAAGAGATGTGACTGAAGCAACAAACAGGCTTTCCAGGGGAAAATTGTTTTCAGAATGCAAACATTTAATACCAGATTTTAAAAAGTGAAGAGTTGCACTTGAACTCTGAGTTAGAGCTCAACTCTCTTGGAAAGAGAGTTTTAGAAGAAATGTCTTACCAATCAGAGTAAACTGTGCACTTCAGTGCATGCTGTCCTCTGTAGTCAGCATTGGAAGAGAACAGGGCCACAGGATAAGATTTAGGGAACCAAAACTGCAGAGTGCTGTTTAAGTGCCATCACCACAGTGGTATTAGCCTGCTCTTACAGGAGGGCAAGATAGTCTGTGGAGCAGCCTTGCCTGTGCCCTCCAAATGGTGTCTCCCTAGCTGAGACTCATTGTTTGGGAAAGTACACTTACTGACATAAGCATTTCATGCCTGACTATCTTCATTCTTCATTGAGTAGCTACATCATCCCAGGCATCAAGGCTAGGTTCTGAGGATAGAGCTAGGAATAGACAAGGCTCATGAATCTGCATACTTAGTAATTCAGAAGAGATAAATATGCAGGTGAATAAATTATCAGACCAGATCATTAAAGACTGAAATCAATATCAACTGAGAAATAAATAGAGGGCACAGGTCTATTAGATACAGAATCAGGTGGTTGGAGAAGGAAGAGACATTAATAGAAATTGAAAGGGTAAGGATGAATTAAGAAAAGAAGGACCAACGATCAGAGGTCTCTAGGCAGAGGGAACAGCAAAGAGAAATGATTAGCAGTAGGATTGTAGGCTGTAATGTGTTTAAGAACAAATAGAAGATGATTGTGGGGGAGGGGAAGAAGCTGAAGACGAGAGTGGACAGTGGCAGGAAATGTCATGTGCAGAACCTAGTCAAGATCTAAGCTAAGGGAGACATGGTGACATACTCCTGTAATCCCAGCGCACAAGAGACTGAGGCCTGCATCCTCAAGGTCAGCCTGTGCTGCATAGTGAGTTCAAGACCAACCTAAACTACATAGTGAGAACATGTCTCAAGAAAAAAAATAATCTGAGATACACGGGGTCCACTCTTTGTGGAGCTGAGACCTTCCTGTTTATCCTTCTGCTGGCTCTGTCCTTAAGGAAGACCAGGGCTTGGAGTGGAAAGCCTAGAAGTGGGGGTGGAGGGCTGCCTGTGGTGGCTGTCACACCTGGTGGGCTGAAGGAGCTGTCACTGTGAAGTATTAGCATAAGAAAGGGAGGCTCCTTGTGTTTGGGCTTGTCACCCTGCAGTGACAGGATGCACAAATGTGGGCAGGCCTGGGGAACAGAGGCCTTCAGCATCTGCACTGACAATGTTGGGTACCACAGCTGTCACTCTGCTAACACTGGCCCACCCCCACTACCCACGCTGCTATTAGAAACAGCAGCTACTCACCCACCGCTTTTATTTCTCCATAATGTGTCAATAGTCACTTGGCAGGTCCTTGCTGAGAGACAGGGGCGGGGTACCTGCTCACTGAGGCAGAAGAGGATGCAGGCATCAACCTCTCCTCTCCTCTACCCAGGACCTGAAAGGCCCTCTGTCACTCCCAGGAGTCTTGGCCCTCAGTGGCTCAGGCTTAGGTGCATGTACAGGAAGTTGCTCAACCTCAGCTCCCTGTTGCTTATTTACCTACTGGAAAACACAGACTAATAAATATTAATTAATAAGGACCACAGATGAGTCAAGTGCTAAGACAATTTAGAGCACATATACTAATTCTTCAAGGAATCAGGTTATGACTCATTTTTTTTTAAGAGGATCAGGGTTTTTGTCAAGGCCACACTTTGTGTCTGCCCAACTTTTCTGCTATCAGGAAGAAACTGGACATAATATACTATGATAAAATGAGAAGAAATTTTTTGTACCAACAATGATTAGAAAAATTATCATGTCTATATCCTGTGCTCTATCTAACTGCTATGATGACAACAATATGCATTGTATCAATTATTGGGAATGTACTACTAACGTGTTTTTGAAAATATCACATTGTTATTTTATTAAAAGAAGAAAATAAAGATGAGAACTTGAAAAAAATTAAAAATATACTATGAATCTGAATAATTGTAAAACAGAATAAAGAAGTTTGGGGAGAACCAATATTTACTGAGAAGAGTGCATTGGCCAGGGTTCGACCCTGCCTGCTCTGTCAGCACTGCTCCCAGGAAACATGGGGATTGAGACTGGGCTTGGTGGCCTACACCTGTAATCCCAGAGCTTGGGAAGCTAAATACAGGAGAATCACTCTGAGTCCGATCTACGTAGTGAGACCCTGTAGAACTTGTACCAAATACATTAATATATATATATATTATATATATTTACTGAAAGTTCACTACAGCCTGCTATAGCAGCAGTGGCATATGGACCACTATAACGATAATGATAATGATGGTGCACCCTAATGTATTTATGGTGCCTATGAGGAGCTAGACAATGCATTGCCTCACCAAGCCTCACAAAATGTTTACAGGGCATTACAGCCCAGGGTGAGTAATGAACTCACTTAGAGGTACACTGAGTGAGTTGCTGAGTATGACCATGAACCCAGGCTGCCTGGCTCTACAGCCTTCCCCTCATTTGATCCTCAGGGTGACCCAGAAAGTTGAGAATTAAGGAAGAAACTGAGATCAAGTAAGATTATTAGCTCATGCCAGGATGCAAACCAGACGTTGCTCTTTTACTTTTCTTCTTGATACTTCATTTTCTAAGAGCTGCTTAAGGCTCTGGCTGCCCTGGGGCCAGCCTCCCATCTGGAAATCCGATTTGGTTTGTACATGCTTCTTCCAGATGCCTGACAATGGCAGGCTCCAGCTGCAGGATGAAGCAAGGTGCAAGTGGTGACAGGAACTGGAACTTCAGCTTCAGCAGTGCTGCATCCTGTCATGCCATAGACCACCCCAACTTGCCTGATGCTCCCAGGCCTTGAGTCTGGGAGACCAGGGCACAGAGATGGAGAGAGGGGACATGCAATTTTGTGCTGCCCAATTCAAATGGCCTATTGGGACCACCTGGTTCTTTTCTCTCATTTTACAGCTGAGGAAACAGGGCTTCAAGGTTAAGTAACAGCCCCAAGGTCACACAACCCAGTAATGACAGAGCCCAAATGGGAATCTCCAGCCTCTAGGTCTGGGCCTAAAAAAGCAAGCCAAGCAGAAAAACAGATGCAAATGGTTGTGTGTGCCCCCAGGAGCTGGGGTTTGGGTGGCATCCATGGAAACATTCTCCAAGGCTCTGTCTCATGCTTTCTTCATGCCCACAGTGCCAAGCAGCCCCATCCTGTCCAGGGCAGACACTTAAGAGGCCCTCGTGAAAGAGCTGTTACTGCTGCCACTCAGGTGTGTGCAGAAGCTTGTGGAGGTGCAGGACAGTGCTGAGGCCAAGGTCCCTGAGGGAACCTCCAGAGCCCCCAGTCCTGACAACTTCAAGGCTCACAGCAGCCAATAGCAAAGGACAACTACTGGGAGCCGCCGAGTCCCTGGCAACCCAGCATATTATGATTTTCCCTAAACCAAGATGGTTGGGAAGTGAATAACCAAATAAGTGTGTCAAATGTGCATTGAATCAAAATGGGCCTCTTTCTTTTCTTTTTTTTCCTACTAATTATGTAACTTCTCAAAGCCTTCCATATACAGATCAGCATTTTTGTTCCTCAGAGGGAAGAGAGGATAGTTAACCTAACAGTGTCTTCCTAACTTCTGATTATAGAACTCCTTTCCTTTTTTTCCTACTAAACTCATTTTAAAAGGTTAATTTGCATATTCTAAACTACAGTTAGGTGATCCTGGACTGGTCCAGAGGGCAGTATAAGGACAGAGTGGGTGTCAGAGGCCCTGAAGGATAGCCAGTCTTAGTGTAGGCACACAAATATTTAAGTTTTTAGTAACATAAGCAGCAAAACAGCTAATGTCCTGCTCAACGTACTCTATCCTTCAGGACCTCTGAGCTCCTCCTTGGGCTGGGTAGGGGCTGGTAGGGGATTTTTCTGCTTGCATCTGCAGCCAGTGAGTCAGTGAGTCAGTGAGTCAGATAATCACTGGAAGAACTAGGGAGTTCTAGGGGAAAAAGGGCACTTCAGGTTCTAAAACAGAAGAAGCTTTGTACCACATGCATAGCACTGGTGGATGCTAATGTGCAACCTTGAGCAAAGAAGGCTGAGGCAGGAAAGACCAAGGCAAAGACATCCCTTCCTGCACAGAGGAGCCCCCTTTCTTCCTTTGCATTTCCTTTCTGTGCAGAAAGATTGATTTTGTTTCAGTGAGAATACAGAACTTCAGTTTCTGATTAAGGGCACCACAAGAGACAGAGCTGCAAGAGTCAAATGCCATAAGCCATGTGTCTGTTCTTAACTGAAGTGTGGAGATTTACACTGATCACACTTTATAAATATGCTCAGTTCTCTGGCGGTGCTAATGGCATTTCTGAGCGTGAAGCTATTCAATGTAGAGACGCAGTCCAGTAAGTTCACATCTAAACTCTCACTTCCCTCCAGCAAAAGCATGATGTAGTTAGGGGACAGGTCTCCAAATGCGCAATAACCTGCTGTCATTTCAGTCTTCAGTTACAATTCTCACAACCCTACAATCATAATCTCCAAAATGAAGCTTTTCCAGAGACTCAAATCACCCAAGCAAACAACAGGAAGAACAACCATGTCATCCATAAAGGGAAGTTTGGAAGAAAACAAAGGTGAGGAGAAGACAACAATTATACCCTTGCTGGATAGCTTCTTAACAAATTTATTTTTTTTTCCTCCTACTACCCAGCTGGAAGCTATGAAGAATAAGCATCATTTTAGACATTATTGTCTTCTCGCCATGTCCACACTGTCTTACAAACAGAATATTCAATCAATATTTGCTTAATGTTGGAACTGAACTCTAAATAAAGATAATTCAAACACAAAGCTACATATTGCCCCATGGTTAATTCAGCAATAGGAAGGAGCATGGAATGAGGCTAAAATTCTGCAGCTCCTAATCGTTAGAATTATCTGGGTACATGGGCCGGCGAGATGGTTCAGTGGTCTAAAG
>PVKN010020510.1:0-15904 GCA_004027915.1 Capromys pilorides
GAGGAAGAAAAGTACAGAAGACTGGAAAAAGGAAAGAAAAAGTGGAAGGAAGGAGGGAAGGAACGTTAAAGAAAAGAAAAATATTTTTAAAATATGAAATACTAAAGGGATGGTCTATCTTCAAAAGTTGACTTCACATTTTATGGAAAGAAATGTTTTTTAATAAAATTATCTATTTCAGTGAAGTTAATCTTACATTACAATAACTGTCTGACATAATTACGTTAATTGGTTTGTAGATGATTACAGAGATGCTTTTAAGTCAGAAAAAGTCTGAAGCACATGGTCTGTAGACCACATGCTGGGAAATGCTGGGCTGAAAAATCAAAGTAGCCTACAGCATGCAAAACCTGTGCATGGTGCAAGCACCAAATGCAAACAGAAAATATTCCTTCACCCTGTTTCTACCCATGAAATAACATACTCTCCCAAGCTTTCAGGCAATGGAAATGTTTCTGTGTGAAGGTGAATTTGATATTTGGCAAAGAAAGGAATGCCATTTACTTTGTTGTCTATGCTCTTGGCACCTCCTTCCTTTGCATGGTAGCCTCACCTCATCTTTAGTAGGTAGGTAGAAAGTCAGGGTGGATCATAAATAAAGTCAGAAACACTGTCACTTAAAGTGAGGCATGCTTTGGTAGAAGGAACCAACACAGGAGCTATAGATGGGAACATCATCACGTGCAATGGACCAAGATCTGAGCCCAGGGCTTATAGGTGTCATTTTCCACTATGAGCAATTTGCAAATAAAATTGCCATTAACACTATTACTAATTTAACATAAAAGGAGGTGGAAGATGTTAGGGTGGTAGGAACTCACCTTAATTAAGAAGCTACTGTGCATTATAGGCAAGAATCTCTGCATTATTCCAGTTTTTCCCTGCCAACCATTCCTGCAGTGAAAAATCCCAGAGCCTGATTCGTCTCAGAAAACTTAGATGCCAAGAATTTAAATAACTGGCTCAAAGGCAAACAGGGTGCTTCCAAAACCACACTCTTCCCAGACTTCCCTGCGATCTCCTTACCAGGCAGATGGTTCTTCATTCTGCGTGAATCATCAGGATGAGGAATCAGGCTTGAAGTGGTACTTTTGCCTTGTAATTTCATAAATCTACCTATACATAATCTGAGTCTGTGATTTACATGAAACCGAGGAACATGGGAGCTATAGATGGGAACGTCATCATCACATGGAATGGGTCAAGATCTGAGCCCAGGGCAATGAACGTTTTCCCAGAGATGACTACACACACCATCTTCTTCCACTCCCCTTTCCTACTACTGCCTGAGTCATTCACTCAGGATTAAAGCAGATGACTCAAGTAAGTTATCTCTAGCAAAGAAATGGATAGAATGAAGCGAGTTAAGTTACTCTTGAAAGTTGATGTAACTTTACCTTCAAATGTTTTCTCTCTTCTTCTTTTTTACCATTAATACATGCAAGGAAAGCAAAGGCTAACCTCTGAGGGACATTGTTTCGTGCTGCTAAATTTCATGAAATAATCCTTGGTGTAAATAAAGGAGGAATGGCTTCATTTTTGCTGTCAATATTTTTAATATATCATACTAACTTACCAGAGGAAAATGCCATTAGAAAACCATGGGGCTTAAATCATAAGCTTCAAAATGAAGACATAATTTTTCAAATTGAAAATAGCAAATGCCTATCCACCTCTCATCAGCAAGCCATCAAAATGCTCATGTACTCTGAGCAGATTTAAATGCTTGGTTCTCTTTATACTAAATCTTGACTTTAGTTGTAGAGCCTGACAGTATCTAGGCTGGCTTTGTTTCCACTAATAAGCTACTGAAAACGAGCTTCACCCCTCAGCAGAATCTATTCTGTGGACTCAGCAGAAGGATTGGCCTTCTATTTTTCAAAAGAAAATCAATATTCATAACACACAGACAGAATGGGTCATTCTCCCACTTGCTAGTGCATTGAAATGAGGAATAACATTGGGACCCAGAGAAAGGAATGCTTCCACCCACTTCTCAAAAGAGTGAGACTGATGGGACCTTGGAAACCAGCGGAACACCCAATGGGGAAAGAGCAATGAGAAAGCCCTGTTCCATTTGTTTCCAGAGTATGAGGGCTGTCTATTTGATTAGCCTTAGCTTTGAAACAGTGTCGGAAGTGCTCCTATACCTGGAGTTTTCAGCAGACTTTCGTTGCTGCATATCTGCTTGTGAGGTAGGGTCGTGCTATGCCATCCAGGCTCTCACCAGAGCTCCAACTCTTGGGCTCCAGAGATCCTCCCACCTCTTACTTCCAAGTAGCCAGGACCAGAAGCCTATGTCATGTCCCAGGTCCCATTCAACATTTTCAAACTCTGAAAAATTAGCCTAAGTTCAAATGAATATATTATGTTGGAACTGAGTCTAATGGAATTAACTTATTTAAAGTATTTTAAACTCTAAAAAATTTAAGCATTTGATGTGTATCCTTACCAAAGAGGCAGAATTTTTGTTTCTATTTGAATGTGTATTTGGTGAAAATACAAATCTCTGGTAAAAGCAGCATTCATACCCAAGCACACACATACACACACTATATTGTTACATGTAATCACATGTTGGCCTAACATAAAATTAGATGTTAGCTTTAATATTGAGAAAACATTACATTAAAACATATAGGTAGACCACATACATGATTGTAGTCTTCTCTGGGAATTATTGAATTCCTGATAGCAATCACTTCTGGTCAGCATCTTTTAAAAACGACAATTTTTAAATGATTTTTAAATGACAATAAAAATACAAAATCATTTCAGTCCATGTCCTCTGAAGAGTCCAGTGCAGTTCAAGAGCTACCCCCTTCTGTCACAGCTAACATCTAGGAGTCTTTAGAGGACAGAGAGGGGTGGTGGGGGAGGAGCTGCTTTGACAGTACAGGTGGCCAGCCACGTGGTCACCTGAGTCCACAGTGTCTATGCTCCAGTTCTCTTGGTCCACAGGTGTCTCTAGCCATGGCCCTGACCTTATGACTACTTCAACACTGAAAGGTTAAGAAGTCGCCAAGTCTCAGGTGTGATGACTCCAGATGGGGAGTCAGTGCTTGTGATCCACTCAGTGCCTGGGTAACATGGTAGTGTCCATCCATGGGTTCACTTCCTGTGTTGCCCATCACCCATGATTAGCCAAGGTCCAAAGCTATGAAATGGAAAATTCTAGAAATATAGCCCTTACAAACCCCATACCACACACTGTTCAGCATAGCAGGAGATGGCCAGTGCTGGTCTGTCCCACCTGGCCCTGTGGCTCAGTGATTGGACCTTCACATGTATTGCACATACCTGTTACCTCCAGCCACCTCAGTCACTTGAATCCAACAGATGGCTTCAGCCACATGGTGTGTGTGTATTCAAATGACCCTTAGTTTATTTAATAATGCCTCAAAGCACAGGAATACAGAGCAGCTCAGCAAAGGAGGGCGTAATCCGTGTGGCAGGTTAACTATGGTGTAATCTGTGTGGCAGGGTAAGAAGGGTGTAATCCATGTGGCAGAATAAGGAGGGCGTAATCTGTGTGGCAGACTGCTCACTCTCAGCATGGCAAAACTGAAGAGCATGTGGGAAACAGCACATCTGTAGCGGCTGCTGTTGGCCATGGCTGCAGGCATCTGGGCCTGCGGATCTGGTTTTCTGCCCTTCCAGCTCTCCC
This sequence comes from Capromys pilorides, assembly GCA_004027915.1. Taxonomy (NCBI): domain Eukaryota; kingdom Metazoa; phylum Chordata; class Mammalia; order Rodentia; family Capromyidae; genus Capromys; species Capromys pilorides. The sequence continues at coordinate 3,668 of PVKN010020510.1, forward strand.
TGTTCCTCTCTGGTTAAAGCCAGCGCTGTGGGGAAAATCATGTCCTAGGGCTGCAGCCTTCCGTACCTTTCTTCCCAACTCCTTCAGAGCTGATTACCCCATCACAAGTCCAGCTTTCAGTCTAAACAAATTTCTATAATTCACACAGGCTCAGCCTCATTCACCCTCACAAAATATCTCCAACCAAACTGAAGCCAGCGTGAGTTCTCACTAATAAAATGAGAACACACCGGGTCTCACTCAGATCTGGGCGCAAGTAATATCAACACTGATGATCAAACACTACTCATCCACAGGAGGCATGTGGGACAGTGACTGCGCAGTCATATTAAACTATTGTCCCCGTGTGACCTGGTACCAACGTCAGCTTCTTACCTGACCTCGGGGAGACACATCCCTCTGACTTTGCTGCTCTAGAAAAAATGTTTCTTGCCGCAGCCACTCTGCACAATTAGCTGAAATGTTCCCCTTCATGTTGGGCAGGCACAGAGGATTCTTCTTGTTATTCTACTGAATAAACTTAGCAGTCTAGGACCAAATATAAAAGTGCTCAGGAGCATCTCCCCCAAAGGCCTGGGCTTCCTAAGTAGCAGACACAATACGATCACATCATGGCTCAGACAGTGTGGTGTGGTGTGTGTGTGTGTGTGTGTGTGTGTGTGTCCAGGATGTGGCTTAGCTTATTGGATGTTCACATTTAAAGAGGTTGTGGGAGTAGTTTTCACTTTATTCTTTGTACTTTAGTTATTGTCTGGAATATTATTCTCATTAGCTGGTATTAGTTTCATAACCACAGAGGAAATAAAGCTCTGTGTAATGGAATTAAAGTCTATGTACGGCTCCCCCTACTCCCGTAGAGGCAGGACAGCCTGTCAGCCCACAGGGGAAGAGATGCTCTTTGCCCTCTGGCCTGTGATTTACCACCATTACCTCCGAAGAGGAGGCCAACCCTTCTTCTGGAAAAACACTGTAAATGCATCTGGACTGGAAATAAAGCTACGCCAGCAAAGCAACCTAAATCTCACACTTATTTGACAAAGTCCAAGGCCAAAGCTGAGCTGTGTGCACATTGCTCCTACCTAAGCCAGGACCACACATCAGGCCTAGGCAGTCCTCTGACCCTAGGATTCAGTTTTATATTTGTGACTTTAGTTCATCACATGGGCTTCTTGGAATGCTTCACTCTTAACAACTATGGGCTCATTAGTCCCAGTTGGGGGTCAATAGGACACCTGGTCTACACAGTAATCTCTTGACATGGTGTCAGTAAAAATGTGAATCTGAGTTCAGTGACCCACCTTGGATGAACTCCATCACTGAGTTGTCACAAATCTTTTTAATATCACCCTGATTATATATATTTTTCCATTTATCTATCTTACTGTATCATGAGAATGCAGATCACCTACCTTGCAGAATTTAAGTTAAATGAACCATTCCTGTAAACACTGAAGTAGATGATATTAACTCCATTTCTCATAGTTTTACATGAGTATGCTAAAACCCATTACTGGTTACTATTTTATTTTCTAAGTGTTCTCAAGTTCAAGGGAGAATATCTCTAGAGAGACTAAAAGTATCTTGCACTGTTGACATTCTCTTTATTCCTATTTGAAATCACAAACATGCACACATATTTGCTCCACATCGCTCTTCTGATTTTTCTTTTTGCATAGTTCCTAAAACATAAACATCAGCTTGAGCCATCACAATCACATCTTTAAGTTACAGCGCCATTTAAATAGAGATTTTGTTGTTGTTGTTGTTATTGTATTTTAGGGAACAGTGTACAGGGTATTCAGGGTCTCTCTGCTAGATTGGATTTGAAGTGATCCTCCTGTTTACAGCCTCTTAAGAGCTAGGATTATAGTTGCACACCACCATGCCATGTCTCAATTGCCATCTCAGTGTGCCCCGAGGGCAGGGCCTGCACTGCATACCTGGGGATTGAGCCTTCAGCCCCTGCACCTACTTGCAGGTTCTTTAGCCAGCTGAGTTAGTTGGCTGGCCCTTAAAATAGAGATTTGAACATATTTCAGATACCTGAGAATCAACACTAATTAGTGATGTTTATCATAAAGTTGATTCTTTTTGAATGTGTGAGTCACCCAAAAGTTTTGGACACTCAGGCAAAATGAGAGTTGGAGGTCCACATAGCACAGGGCTCAATGCTTAAACATTACCTAGAGTGGCAGACCACCAGTAGACCATGCAGGCCTCCTGTTGTTATACAGAACACAGATGGTGGGGGAGGCTACAAGTTTCAGTTCAGAGTTTGGGGGGCACTCAGGTTGAATGACTTCCTTCCTCTCCAGCTCTGTCTTCGCTAGATGGCACTCCCATACACATGTGTAATGAACCTTAGCCCTCATGCTTGTGATTTGTCCTCATGGAAAACTGAGCCCAGGAAAGAGGACTGATGATACCAATTCACAAGCTCAGGGCCATATGGCCAGGAGGAGTTCTGGGCCATGGGCAGTAGCAAGAGTGGGTTGCAGAAAGACAGGTAGGTTCCCAGGCCTGTGTGGAGAAGCCTGACGTGTCTGGGTATGAGGGCCATGCTGCCTTTTCTGCTGAGCATCACACCTTCCCCTTGGTTAATTTATTTATCATTCTCAATGATTCCCCTCCTCAACCACAGCTGGAAACAGGTGTTTCCTTTAGATTTCACATCACACCTCTTCTGGGCTTTCCCTCCCTGAACAGTCTTATGAACTTGAAAGCCGTTTCCATGCGCGTTCTTCCTCTTGTGCCTCTCTTTCAGTCTGTCTGTGCCTCCTCTCATGCTATCACTTGCACGGGTAAACACAACCATCTTAAAGTAGTTCTCAGGGAGTGGATGCGCGCTAAATTTATACCTCAGCATCTGGGTCTACTCACAGGCATATCATCTCAAGCTCCCTATGCACATTTACTGTTTTGTGGAAAACAGAAATGAGGATAATTGCCGTGAGAGTTTCACAAGACTGACTTGGGGATAAAATAGGGAATATTATGAGAAAGCAATCTTTGAATGCCATCAAATGCCACATACATGAATGAAATTATTGTGGCCACCACTGCATATTTGTTCTTAATAATTCAGTACTGTCCCCTTTTAATTCCCCACTCACCTACTGAGAGACTTCATTTGCCATTTGACTGTAAAATTGATCAGCATTTATCTCGGAATGCAGGGCATTGCTTATTATTACAACATATGTGTATAGTAAAAACTAAGCCCTGGCCTGATTGTGCCATCTATTAATATGCAGTGCCCACTGAGCCAAGACACAAATGACAAAAAATTCACGTATCTTAAGCCAAACAGAAGAGCTCAGAAATATTACCCTAGGCCCTGAGGATTGCAGGCTGATTTCTCCTGTGCCACATCTATCATAGCTTACACTAAAGCCATCTAATCTTTGCAGCCAATGTTGTCTATTTGCATATCATAGCTACTGATGAAGAACTTCATCACAAGCTCCTTGAAAGAAAGTATTTTCCTTACTGTACTGTTGTCTTCTTCTCAAAATATATTGACTATGCCTTTTTTGCAAATGCCAACAGAAATAAGCGGGCAAAGACATATACTACTTTTGTAATTTTTGGTTTTAAAAAAGGAATTAAAAATAGTAAGAAAAATTAGAAGTGGTATGGAATTTCACTAAATAAAATGATAGGAATTAAGCAATGGCTGTTACATTGCATATTGTTGTCTTCCAATTAGTTGTTCAGAGTACCAGTTATAAGCATGTAAAATTGGTTAAAAAAATAAAAATATTAAAATGGAGAGAAAAATGTAGCATGAACTCCATCCAGTAGATCAATAGACTTCAGCAGTACAATTTTCCAAGTTATCCTGTGTAGATAAATACATATTTCTTTTCCCATTCTTTCTTTCTTTTTTTCCCCTTTTCTCATTTTCCTCATCCCAGTTGCCCCTTCCCTTTGACCAGTTTCTTTTCCTTTCACAGTTTCTTTTGTACCTTTCAAATTTTATTTACTCTTTCAGATTCTTACGATACAACATTTATACATGCAGGTCTGATTTACTTTCACAGTTTCTTTTGTACCTTTCAAATTTTATTTACTCTTTCAGATTCTTACGATACAACATTTATACATGCAGGTCTGATTTACTTTCACAGTTTCTTTTGTACCTTTCAAATTTTATTTACTCTTTCAGATTCTTACGATACAACATTTATACATGCAGGTCTGATTTACTTTGCTTATGAGTGTACAGTCTCTAGTTGCATCTATTTACCTCTAAAAGCCTCAACTTTATCTTTCTTTATAGCTGAGTAATAGTCCATTGTATAAAATAGCACATCTTTTTTATCCTTTCCTCAGTTGATGAGCATTTGGGTTGTTTCTAAGACTTATCTATAACAAATTGTGCTGCTATAAACATGGGTCACTTATATTATTGTGCTATGATGTTTTCAGTTCTTCTGGGAAAATTGCCAGAAGGGGGATAGCTGGGTAGAAAGGGAACTCTAATCCTAGTTTTTTGAGGAATCTCCACACAAATTCCATAATGGTTGTACCAATTTACGCTCTCACCAACAGGGGAGAAAGATTCCTTTCTCCCCACAGGCCCTCCAGCATCTGTTATTGGCTGACTTTGTCATGATAGCCATAATCTCTGGAGTGAGACAGAATCTCAGGGTTGTTTTAATTTGCATCTTCTGAATGATGAATGATGTTGGACATTTTTTCATGTATTTATTTGCCATTTGTAATCAGCATTAACTTTGAAATTCTCCAACATGGGCTTTCACGTCTCCTCTCCCACACTAGAGACATCCGTAGCTGAAAATGAAAACTTACATGGTGTGATGGTCGGTACACTGTGTCAGCTTGAGAAGTTTAGAAGGTGAACGAGGTGTATATAGAAAAGTCACCTCTCTATTGCTTTCTAGCAAGCATGGTCACATTTGTGCCTTGGGGAAGGTGACACGGCAGGCCTTCCACATACAGGAAAATTTCTCTATTTGAAGTCTGGCAGTTAAGGACACCTCTTAGGTATTTTGAGCTCAAGACCCCTGGATAGACCTTCAAAATTTTCAAGCCTAACAAACAAAAATTTATCCAGGAAAAGGTTTTTAATTGCCTTGCTGTTGGGTGATCTGTATTTATCTGGTGACCTTTCTTTCTTTCCTTCTTTCAGAACTGGGGATTGAACTCAGGGCCTTGCGCTTGCCAGGCAAGTGCTTATTCTACTGAGCTATCTCCCCAGCCCCATTTTCCTTCTTCATTCATGAGCCTACTATAGTTAGCAGTCACCAACCCCCCTATCTTGGGGACAGAGAGGTAATGTGTTTTACCTGATGTTGATACAAGGACTATTAAGGAAATTACTAGTGTCAGCATTTACATAACCACTTAATCCAGGAAAATGTGTGAACTCTGCAAGGGTCCATTAGGACGTAGGACTAACAGGGCTCCTTGGTGACGATACCATAGCAACTCTTCCCTCTTTATGTGACACGAGCTTCACTAAAGGCTGCAGCACCTCTCACACAAAGTGCCTCAAACAAATGACTTATTTTTACACATTCGAGGAAAAAATAGAAAAAAGAAAATTAGACAAGATCAATTTTAAAATGCCACTAACTTTTTGGTCAATATTAACAATGCTTGATGATACAAGAACTTAAAATCTGTACTCCTTGAGATCCTATCCTAGGCAAAGGTTTAAGAATAGGATCTTTATGTAAATCCAAAAGAACTTGAACAGAAGTGGCTATAAAGAATTAAATTCATGGGTCGGCCAAATAGCTCAATGGATTAAAGCACCTGTAAGCAGGTACAGGAGCCAGGGGTTTGATCCCTCCACACTGACTGGCCCCACCCCAGGGCCATGCTGAGATAGCAATAGAGACTGGACACAGTGGTGCCGGCCTGTAATCCCAGAACTTGGGAGGCTGAAAACAAGAGAATCACTATGAGTCTCATCTACATAGTGAGACGCTGTAGACACTGTAGATCCTGTACTAAAATACAAAAAACGTAGTTAAATTGAACAACTCAGTACATTATGCCACATTTCCTACTTAACTTGTCCCTGCCATGTATGTTTGCAAAGGAGGAAGAGCCAGAGGAACATGGAAGCTTCAGCGGCAGTAGAGGTAGGGGTCCCTCCCTTCTTCTGTCCCCCAGTTTCTGCCGAACATTCTGTGCTAGTTGCCTGATTCTGTTCACAAGTAAATACAATATGTACAATGTGTAAGATAGGGTACATTTTTTTTCTTTTCTTTGCAAATTAGAGGACAGTTAATTGCATCTTACTCTCACATGAATGTCTATCATCCAGAAATCAAGTAATTATCAATGTTGGCAAAGCTCTAGGGAAGAATTAACTAGTAAAACCAGTATGAAAATTTGTATAGAGATTTCTCAGAAAATTAAAACAAGAAATTCTGTTCCACTACCTACTCTTCATTCAGCTATTTTCCTGAATATTTTAAATACATCGTATTACAGGCACACCCACACTTGTAGCAACAGACATTAGAATAGCCAAGCCTTGGAAGCAGCCTCTACGTCCATCGGCAGATGAACTGATGAAGCAAAGGTGTATTGATACACAATTAAGCGCTTCCTGGTACAATAGTGGGTGCATTTTACATGTTCGCAAAAAACTGATTGCAAGTTGCCACCATAATGCCAAGTGGAATAAATCAGACACACAAGCCTAAATATTCCATGGTTTCTCTTATATGAGAAACCCAAAATATAAACAAATCAAAAGAGCATATAAAAATAGATAACAGGGAACCAGAAGGTAGATCTTTTGCAAGGGAGAAGGGGCCCAAGACGTACAGCAAGGGAGACAGGGGGAGGGGAAGGCAGTAAAACAATTCAAGATGTGATATGTGCAGGTAGCAACTCCCTGTGAAGACTGGTTCACTACATATTGAACACATGTACTAATGCAATTTCTTAAAAAGACAGGTCAGTCCTCAGCTGATTGAAACCAAGGAGACACTGGATGTAAAGCATTTTAATATGTGCATCCCTTAGAAAATGCTCAGGGTCAAGAGCTGCCTGCTTGGCCACTTTTGAAGAAAAATGTAGTCTTTGCACTTCCTTTTAATTTGTTCCACTTCTAAAGGCGAGAAAAATCTGGGCAATTCCCAGTCTTCACAGCCATTGAAGCAGAGCTTTGATCCCAGGCAGGTGTTCTGGGTGGGTCGCGCAGGGTGCTCAGAGGAGGAAGGGCAGCCTTCCTGGCTGGGAAGGAGCCTCCCAGGAGGGGGAAGCTTTTCGCCATTCCCAGTCAAGATTCAACTGTGATATTTTCAGTTACACAAATTTCTTTTTTGGCCTGAAACATCTCGTTTTAATGTTCTATAGACATTATAATATCTACCACAAATTGCCTACCTGGGATGCTATAGGTTGGGCTTGGGGTTAAGCAAGTAGTGCCTTCTAGGTAATAGGTTTCCCTTTTTAACAAAAATGTAAAGGTGTCAGAAGGATTATCTATACAATGAGGTGGCTCCCAAATGAAAACACTTCATATCTGTGTACCCATGCATGCATGTGCATGTGCGTGTGTGTGCATGCATGCACGCACACACACACACACACACACACACATACACACACACACCATTCTATAGCATAGATGAGAAATGCATGTTAATCACTCATATATTAGCCTTTGGATGCATTTTGAATATACACTGCTGAGATAAACTGTCATTCAAATGAATGTACAGATCACTGGTCTTATAAGAAGCTCTTCCCTTTGGTGAATGGGTTAAACTACTGCTGTCAGATTCAATATAATTAGTGCTGCTGATATGCAAAGAATTGCTCTGTCAGGAAATGTCACTGTCATTGAGTGCTGTTCCTTATCTACATTCAATTTTCTGTCTGGCTCAGAAAATTTTAATAACAGGTTGGAATTCACATGTAAAATTTTAACCAATTTTCATAAAAATACCTTATTTCATGTTCATTTTGCTCTCCTATAATCTTTGGTTGTCATAAAGTAAGATACTAAACACTCTTATTTCCTTAACTTTCCTTGCCTTTTGTCCTTTGAAGAGAGATGCATACAGTTCATTTTTTCCCTTAGTACTTCTCAATTTTTTAACAGAATTTTAAATTTGACTGAAAATGACAAAAGCAGAGAGAGGGCAAGAAGAATGAGGAAGCTGCACGGAGGTGTCTGAGCTGTTGTTCCCGTGCCTTCAAGAAGAAGAGACTGAACGTTCCAGAAGCGTTAATGAGTGTCTACAATTCCAAGTTGTCCTTCATGAATAAACTCTTGGTTCACGGGCTATCCTGAAGGGCAGTGAAGTCAAGGGAGTCAGGTGCTTCACCTCCAGTGACTTCCAAGTCCTTAGGACTTGGAGTCTGAGGACCTAGTGTCATTTCAATCCCATCTTGTAGTTGAGGAACATAATTATGGAAAAAGAGAACAGTGAGATTTTTCAATATTTCAGTCATAGAGAAAATAATCCCTTGGTTATTTCATAACACCAAAATTAAGGAATCCTGACAAGCCACTATGCAAGGGCTAAGACGAATACTTGTAAAAGCACTTAGCTACAAGGATTTTCCAGGGAGTTGGAGGACAAAGGGACATATTCACTTGGAATTGTTACATATAAATGAACAGAAATAGAAGGGGCCATTTGCTGCTATTTGGCCATTCTAAAAGAAGTCCCTAAAGATGGGATGGGGTGCTGTGTTGGTGTGAAATGTTGTAAAGTAATGTACACCAGATAGGCAACAGATAAGTGGTTTTGAAATTTATAACACAAGGTATCACGGAGAGGGTTATCATTGGAAATTCTGCAATGAAGAGATGTAACACAGTTAGAAGTATTCTTTGACAGAGAGAAAATAATACAGTGTTTTGTTACGAAGAAATGTCCACAACTACGAGGCACAGAGGTGGCATGAACATGGGAAAGTGAGTCCCAGATTTATAGATTTTCAGAAGTAAAGTTAGCCAAAGCTAATACCAACCTTCTGTGCCACAGAGGATAAATTTAGACTTTTGCAAACACAAATTACTGTGGCCAGGGAGAGATTATGAGTAATTACAACTTCACCAAGATCACAGAGGAGCAGTATATACTACAGAGGGAAGAGGTGGGAGAGGAGGCAAATTATTTAGACATTTTCTATAAAATGTGCAATTTGTATATTCTTAATGTCCCCTGTTGGCAATTTTATCTCCTAGAAGACAGAAAACATAATCAGAGGGTACCATGGCTGTAAATTAATTCTGGCCAAAGAAAAACATGAATTACTAATTTGATGGGAGTCTAGAGTCTTTACAACAGGAGTTAATATTATAGACTCCTGGAGCACAGGGTGATGGTTATACATAAAGCTCTGTGTGTGGTACACTGCTTGTTTGGAGCATGCTTCATCAGGTTTTTTTTTTTTTTATGTATTTAGTACAGGGTCTCACTATGCAGCTCAGACTCAGAATGATCCTTCTGTTTTCAACCTCCCCTGCGCTGGGATTACAGGTGTGCGCCACCACCCCGGGCTCCTTCATTGGTCTTTAACCTGAGCACTGGATGGCGCACCACTGTGATGGCTCTTCAGATATTCAGCATCCAGGGGGAGCCGGATGCATGGCTGGGGCCAGGAAATGGTGCCTACAACCTAACCTCTAAACAGTTGTGGGAGAGAAGGAGCATTCTAACTGGTTGGGCACCATGTAGACTGTCCAGAATAAAATGGATCTGTTCATGGGTAACTTCGGGTAAACATATGAGGACTTACAAAATTCTTAATATAATTCTTAATCTGGAGGACATTGTGCTAAGGGAGTGAAATAAGCCAGGCACGGAAAGACAGACACTACAAAGTCTCATGTATCTGTAGGATCTAGACAGTACTACCAGGGTTTCAAGGAAGGGGACTGTATATCTGTCTCTTTTGTTGTACATGAAAATAAGACCCCGCCTTGTCCCTGCCTTTCTCCTCTGGTTGTGAGCATGCTAGCTTGGGCAGCCCAGGCTTCCTTGAGGGGGAATCCCCTCCTGTGGTCTCTGGTTGGCTTTCTGCTTCCTGAGCTCTCTGTGATCCCTGGGTCCGCCCTTCCATTGGTGGAGGGCGCACACATCTGCATCCTCTCCTCCCCACCTGATGACTGCAGAGATGCACAGACCTCCAGGCAGTCAGCAGCACAGACGAAGCGCACGCGAGGTGGGAGACCTGGGAGAGGAGCCCAGGAAGAGCACCTGCACCACCAGACTTCTCCTGTTTCGGTTTAGAGCCTTAACAAAGAAGATGGGGGAGGTTGGGCAGGTGACACAGCCTGAATCTTTAGAGGAAAGATTAGGTCCAGGGCAGAGAAAGGCCTGCCGCAGCCGCAGACACAGAGTTTGGGAAGCAAATGCCTTGGGTTTGACGCCCATTGAAACATGTCTTCCACAGGGAAAAGGAAATCTATGGCAGGAATGAAAATAAGAACATAATCAAGACAGAAGGAATTGGACTGAGAGAAAACGTAGGAGGCGCTCAGGGGGCTCTGGACTTGGTCTACAGAGGGCTCCGGGCTTGCTCATGTTTCCGTCTCTCTCTGCATGAGGAGAGACTTCCTGCAAAGCCCTTCATCTGCCTGAAGTCGGGATGTGACAGTGAAGGAAACAGTTTTCCCTGGCCCTCCCTTGGGCTTCTACTTATTAACTCATCATAGACAGAAACACGGAAGCCTCTCTTCACAGGCAGAAGGCTGAAGTCTGCCGGCTCCCCCAGATGAATTTTCGTTATTCATTTCTTGTCCTCTCCTAGAGCCCTGTAAAGAATCTTCTTCAAGCCATTATGTGTTCTGCAGGTCCAGGGGTTTTGTACCAGGCTGCTCTTGCTCCCCAATCCAGTAGGGTCTCTAAAATCTTTGCAGTATTTCTCTAAAATCATTACCCTGACTCTTCTGCCCCAGCATAGTGAATGTGGTACATAAATTTCAAGATCACATCAGACTAGTGGGCTGCCGCTTTCCTTTGATTTCCCCCCCTGCTGTGAGCCAGGCCTTTTTGCATGCTACATAGCTGTGTGCGCCTTCTCTCCTGTTTCATCTGTCTTTATCAGATTATTATTCCAGAGAGCAGCAGGAAATTTTCCCTTCACTCCTACATGTTGGCATAAGTGAAATTAGGGAGCAACTAAATTCAATAGCAGAATTTTAATCTCCATTAGAAGCATTGCAAATTCTATAATGCAGAAATTTCAATTAGCCGTACAGAGGACAGTACTGGAAAGCCAACCATCAATGGTAAGAGTGCATGATATCTGTAAAGGATATGAAGTGGTAGAATTGAAAGAGGATCAATTAGTCTTAAGAACAGGAGGAAACAAATGGAAGAACGGTGCCAAATAGCCCGACTGAGCCCCTGTGCACTGTGCATGCCTCTAAGTGCACCTGTTTGAATCACACAAGGATCCCACTTGCCATCCCCCTATGTGCGTTTCCTAAAGGAGAAGCTGAGGGAGAGAAAAGGTGAGTAACGTGCCACAGGAACACAGCAGGAAGCAGAAGAGTGCGGTGTCCAACAAGCAATCTCTTCTCAGAGCACCGTGTTCCAGGAGGAATAATGACCTCGTTATGCTTCAAAGGCCAAAGCAAAATGATTGCCATCGCACAGCAGTGGATAAAAGATTCCCTGCTTTAGTGGACTTTACATTCCCTGATGTAGTGGACTCTGTAGATGTCCTACACACCTTATGGTAAGACTAACATGCATACCTTAAAGAATAAATGGAAATTTTAGAAACCTGCATGCACCCAGAAGACAAAGCAACTTCAAACAAAATGTATTGCCCGGATAAAACAAAGCTTAGGCTGATTTCACACTTTCCTAAGCACTAAGCCCTAGAAAAAAAGATAATACATATATGTTTTAAAGTACAAATTTTGCCACTATTTTAAAAATTAGGTAAAGAAGTTACATTTGTATGTGATTTTGGCAGGAAGATAGTTTGAAATAAAGTCTTCGACAGTTGGTAATCACGCATTTTCCATGGAAAAAGAAGCTAAGAGTTCAGTTACAGAAAACTACATGAATAATTATGGCAGGGAGGGATGCAAATGACAGCAAGCATTCCAGCCGACACTCACCAGTGTACTGTTAGAATATGCAGTGCAGACATTACAGTTCTTTCCTGTGCTTGCTCATTATCAGCCAATACATGTAAACACAAGAGCCGCTGTGTTTGTCTTCCTTTGAACAAACACTTTTATTTCAGTTCATTTTGCTCAAAGCATATGTTATG
>PVKN010020511.1:0-15904 GCA_004027915.1 Capromys pilorides
TTCAGGACCTCACTATGTAGTTCAGGCTGGCCTTGTACTCACTTTTGTAGCCCCCAGGCTGGTCTTCAACTAGCAGCCAATCCTCTCATCTCAGCTTCCCAAGTGCTGGGATAACATATATGTGCCACCACACCCAGCTTCAGGACCCACACAGCTCCAGGGGGGATCGAACTCCTTTGTGCTTGCCAGGTAGTTGTCTATGTCTCTGATCTATCTCCCCAGTCCCAAGAATTCTTACGATGGATGTTGATGTCTCCCCAAAAATATTAATAAAGTTAAACCACTGGAGTGCACAATTAAAAATGGTAAGCTGAGTGTGGTGGATCCACCTTCATAATTCCAACTACATAGGAGACTCAGGCAGGAATATCATAAGTTTGAAGTAAGCCTAGGCAACAGAATGAAACCATTTCAAAATAAAATAACCTGGGATAGAACTCAGTAGTAAAGTGCTTACCTACAATCCATAAGCCCCTAGATTCAATTCAGAGTACCCCCTACACACACACATACACACACACACACTCGCACGCACGCACATATGCACACATACACTCTCACACACATGTCAAGTTAATAAATTTTATATTGTATGTATTTTACCACAATAAAAACATTGTGGGGAAAATGGACTGCTGGTGAAGCTTTTTAAGTAGCCCAAGGATATTGCAAAGTTCTAGATTCCAAGTGATTTATCGGGTTGCAAGAAGATGAGGGTTGAAAATGTGAGTTCCTTGCAGTAGTTACGAGGGGAAATCAAATAATTTCATGTTTATTTCTGAGTGAGAAGAGAATGATCAATTATACAGGCTCTAGTGGCAACTTCTGAGATCTTTTACAAACCAGATAAAACTCTCCCTCATCTCTGTGTCTAGCATTCCTCCTCACATATGTATGCATGTACATACACACACTAAGCTGAGCAAGGCCCCTGTGGCTGGCAACATCTCAACACGTATCACTGATCTTGCTGCCAGAATACAGAGCATTTTACCAAGCATATTTTCTGGCTCTGCTGAGAATCAAAGTATCAATAACAACCACAGTTACAAAATCTCACATTTCTATTCCATTTTGCTTTCTGGAGGTTTGAAACACTTGGCAGATTTTTAGTCATTGGTTTGTGTGTACACACTCATCACTCTTGGGGCGAGGAGTGAAGGGAAGTCATAAACTTTAAATGTGTCAGCCTAAGTCTGATACAGTGTAGTAAAATATGCTGATATTCATGTAACAAATACGTGAGTCTATCTCAGTCATTTATGTACCATGCCATACAATTGTCCTGTGAAATTGATACATGAAATCCTGTTAAGTTTTCCCAAGTCAACAGTGGCCAGTTGAGTTGCCATATTGGTTCCTTGGGCTTTGGTCAAAGTTCCCGTTTCTTCTCTTTGATTTGGTTCTTACAGCTTCTATGGATGCATAAGAAGATTGTCATGGTCCCTGGCAAGCAGTGAAAGTCATGATCAGTTGTGGTCATAATTTCACACCTTTCCCCTCTGGCACACAGAACAGAAGACCGCTTAATTGAAGTGCTGAGAAAATGTTCCAAACATTTTCACTTTCCAGGGCAAAAAGACAGATAGGTTTAAAGGTGGAAGACTCTCTCACCTGCCCTGCTCCTCTCACCACAGGGCCCTGGTGAAGGCTGTTTCCCTTTGCCTGGAACACACACTGTTGCCAAAACTTGGACTTTCAGAAGAATAAGAATTGTTTCTGCTTTTGCTTACCAAAGCATCTCCAGAATTTGGCACATTCTCTGTGCATAGTAGGTACTCAATAAATATTTTGACAGTAGTACTTCTTAAAATACTATAATGCATAAATTGCCTAATCTTATTTTACTGAAAAATAGAGAAACATTCAACAAATATTTGTTGAATAAGTTAACTACATGTTTAAATCTGGCACATTAATAATACCTACTAAATAAGAGCAGGTACTTCAAAAAGTTATGAGGAAAATTGCATAGGTTAGTAGAAATAAAGCTCCTAAGCACTAATATTAGTTAATATTAGTGTTGATATTGTCCCTAATAAGAAAGTATTTGAAATTGTTACCCAATGTGAATTTCTTCTTCATCTTTTCTTGTAACCTACCTCATCTTCAACCTGGACAGTATTTTTCAGTATCTGAAACTAAAACTGAGGTTCAAATAGACCCTTAGTTGTATAGCTAAGAAGTAGCAGCACTTTTAGAAAGCCTTGTATTTCATTCCATGTACATTAGACTCCAAAACACTGGTATTTTTCTAACATCTACCAATGGCCAGATCAATAACTAGCAGATCTTCAACTTTGTTCATTTTGAAGATCAACTTTTTTAATGTGCTCCCTGAAGTGAAGGTATCATTTTACCCAGAAATCACCATGATCAGAAAATGATAATTTTATGCCTTGTTAAAAAATAAATTCTCTTTTTTTATTATAACAAAACAAAGGTGCATTATTGGAAACAATTACCTCCATGTCTGATGAGCTGCAGCTCACCAGAAGTTGCTGCCTCAGCCAATATTACTTACAGATGGGACTTTGTTATGTGTTTCTTTGTTTTTATTCTCTTGAAGTATATTTTAAAAGTGAATAGGAGACCCCATTGGAAAAATTGATTATATATTCCCATTTTAATGTAAACATTTAGTGTCCAACATTTTGCCTCACCATCTCATTAGCATTTGAATGCAAACACCATTCCAGAAATTCATTTCAAAGCTTTTCTTTCTTTTGCAGGCAGAGAAAGCAAATAGAGCAAAATAGTTACCCCGGCTCACAGTTGACTACACACAATAATCACAAAGAGAGGTGAAGTTTGCAGGGACAAACTGTGGCTGGAAAATTACAAAAGAGCTTTAAATCCATCTTCTCCAAGGAGCTACTAAAGTGCTAAAGTGTTTGTTTGAAATTTTAAAGACTCTCCCATGTTCTGTTTTGCAAATATTATATTTGCCAAGTTCTGCAATAATAATAGTAGCAGTAGTAATAATGATGATGATGATGATGATAACAAATGAAGTTTAACTTACAATGATCAATTTAGGTCATAAATGATGAAATTTCCTCTTTTATGTTGAGAAATTACCATTTCTGAGATTACTAAACAAAGGCCCTTGAACAGACCTTTGGCTGACAGCTACAGGGTTTCCAAGCGCAGATTCATCCGAGTTTGTGCCCTTTCCCCAGCCAGTGAGCTAAGGTCCTGCTTTTAAAACTGAGGAAGGCTCTCTATTCTCTTCCTGAGAGACATTCATCCTTTCTGTGCTTCTCCACATCCCCCCAGCATGCCAGGTGCAGTTGAGGCAATTTAGACTGAGTGCAAAGTGCTCAATTTCAGGCTGAAATCACGCCAAAGATGCCTTATAAAAGCTGCATTCAGTACCTCCAATTCCACATTCCATTCTGTGTGCATTGTCTGCCATTATTTCCCAGGATTCCAAAGGCAGTTGGCTGCATTAAATAAGAGTCAGGAGCGAAAACAATAGCAAGGTACTGCTGGAGGACGGAGAGCTGGAATCATGAAGAAGGAGCAGCCAGACATGTCAAATAAGCTCTGAAAATAGATGTGGCTTAATGAGCATGGAGAGGTTGGCATTATCCAACCAGACAGATTCCACCAGGTAAGAATTTGAGCATCACACCCTATTGGCAATGGTGTGCCTTGTTTCAGCCCTTGTGAAGGGCTATTTGGCAGTATTTACTAAAACTAAAAAAAAAAAAAAAAAAAAAACAACCACAGGTAGCCTAGGGCAGAGAAATTTCTCTTCCTAGGGTCTGTCCTACAGAACAAATGCAGGTTGTATGTGCACAGTGAGAGATACACAAAGATTTTTGAGTACTGAGTTGCTCATAATAGGCAAAATTGGAAAATTATCCAATATTTACCTATAAAAAATACACTGTAGAATACTATGTTACAACAAAGACCATTATCTTCAGCTGAATGAGTAATAATGATATCCATGCACACTTGTCAAGGGGTCAGAATGTTCCAGAAACTCCAAATGCTATATATATTAAACTGTTTAATCCTTGCAGCATTCTTGTAGGATCACCTCAATTATTCTCAGAGAAACTAAAACACTGAGACGTCAAATAATCTGACCAGGGTCACAAAATATCATGCAAATCCATGCCATTGATATCCAAAAATGTGCAGTTTGCCCAGGATTTTAACAACGTATTTTCCATTTGAATTTAAAATGCAGGGGCCAGTGAGATAGCTCAGCAGACTAAAGGGCCTGCTTAGGCAAATGTGGGCAAGCACGGGGACTGTGGTTCAATTTCCTTGGGCAAGTACAGGGACCATGGTTCGATTCTCAGCACCACCTGTTAAACCAGCCCTGCCCCAGAGCAGGTTGAACCTGCCACAGGGTCCAGGCACAGTGGCACGTGCCTGTAATCCAGTGCTGGGGAGGCTGAAAACAAGAGGATCGCTGAGTCCAAGGTGTGTAGTGAGACCCTGTAACAACCAAATACATCAATAAATAAATAAATAAAATGGAAGTTGATATACACAAAATGATAGGAATTTTGCCTGTATATGTGTATATGCACACACATGGAATTATACTATGTATTTTCTATAGACACTTTTGTTATAGCACAGAGAAAGGTATGAAAGGATATACTCCAGAGGAAGAAGAAAAGAAAGGAATAGAGATTGAGGGGAAAAAGTTGGTTTGGCTTTATTTATAATGTTTTCTGTTGTTGCTGTTGTTGTTGCTGTTGTTGTTGTTATTGTTGTTGTTTTGTGGTACTGGGGCTCGAACTCAGGACTTTGCACTTTCCAGAAAGGCACTTATGCCACTGAGGTGTCTCCCCAGCCCTGCTCTCATTTAAAAAAAAGGGGGGGGCATGTATCAGTGACATAAATCAAAAAGAAAAATATTTTTTTAAAAAAATTGGATCATTCAGACAAGCATCTCTGAATGAGTTAAGAGATCCCTGAAATGAGCCAGGCAGGCAATGGCCAGCAGAGTCCACCTGTGCAGCACTCTATAGTTCACAACTGACGGCCCCAATGTGGTCCCATTGCATCTTCAGGATGCCCTGGAGAGTCAGCTCTCTCAGCTCAACCGGACAAGTGAAGACTGAATGGCCTCTGCTGCAAATGGCGAATCAGGGCCACAGTTCCTTCTCCTCCACAGAACCCTGACTGGGACCCACACCAACACCTGCAAGAGAGGATCTCATGTTTGGATCAGGGCCTAGGGGCAATGACTGTCACAAAATGGTTTAGCAAAGTGTCCCAACATATTTTTAAGAAGTTTAACACGTTCTTTCTTTGAATTTTTAAATAAAATGTGATACAAGATGATATATAGAACATGATAGATTCTGTGTCTGTATAAACACACATGCCCACAATTTGCTTTTTTTTTTTTCAATTTTAGGGGTGTACAGGGTGTTCAGGATCTCACTACTAGATTGGACATGCAGGGATCCTCCTGTTTACAGCCTCCCAAGAGCTGGGATTACAGGCACAAGCCACCAGACCCAGCCTCAATTGCTGGATCAAACCCCTAGCCCCTGTGCCTGCTTGCAGGCACTTTAATCTGCTGAGCTATTTGGCTGTTTTTTTATGCCCACAATTTGGGTGGAGAGAAAATGCAAACAAGAAAAAAAAAAGGCAGGCAATGAAAAATGTCAATGAAGAAGGGTCTTACAGACGCCATCCCTACTCTGCCATTGTCGAGTTTGCTATTTTGGGTAAGATGGTCAACCTCTCTAACTCTGCGTTCCTCAAATAAATATTGGAACTGAAGCGTGCAAAATTGTGCTTAGTTAAGAATCATTGTTAAGAGGAGTCTAAATTTATTTAGAGTCAAATCTTTCATCTTTCAGTCTTTCATAGATTATTCAACTGTGTTATTGTTTCATTGATAGCATAAAAATATTTTCTTAATTTCAGACAATTACTAACACCACAAGATATTTACTAATCGTTCATCTTCTCTTCTCATTCTAGAATGTAAACTCTGAGGATAAGGGTTTTACTCTGTGTGTATGTGTGTGTGTGTGTGTGTGTGTGTGTGTGTGTGTGTGTGTAATCTTTTATTTATTTGGTACAGGTTCTTGCTATACAGCTTGGGCTCATAGTGATCCTCATGCTACATCCTCCCCAGTGCACTGGGATTACAGATGTGTGCCACTATGCCTGCTTTCACTGGTTGGCATGGAAGCACAGCATGTGGTGCTGGGGATTGAACCTAGGTTCTTGCACTTTCCAGGCAGGCACTTAGACCATCGAGCGATCTCCCCAGCGTACTTTGCATATTTCCAAATGTATCTTCCACGCCTTTCAAATGTATCTAACAGTGCCTGGCACAAACACTTGTTTCATGACTGTGTGAATTAAAAATTGCTACCATTTTCTAGGTGGTCTTATGTGACTGAAACTTCACGTAAGAAGCTACTTTCTACTGGTAAAGCATCACCAAAATTCATATGCTGAAAATCAACCTCCAATGTGATGGTTTTAAGAGGTGGGACCTGGGGGCCAGGGGTCTAGTTCAGTGGTGTAGCACCTGCCTGATAAGCACAAGGTCCTGAGTTCCATTCCTGGTGCAAAGAAAAAATTGAGGTAGGGCCTTTAGGAAATACCTATGTCTTGAGCACTCTGGGTCCAAGACTAGCATGAGTGTGCTTATTTAAAAAAAAAAAAAAAATCCATCACTGCTTCCCATAGAGGGAGGCACCATCTTTGAATAAGAAGATGAGCCCTCACCAGACCCTGAATCTTCAGACACCATGATCTTGGACTGCAGCCTCCAGAACTGTGCACAATGAACTTCTGTTGTCTAACCCACTGCAAAGAATTTTTATAGCAGCCCAAATGGGCTGAAATATTGCCTGAGGGACATTGGGCAATGGATGGAGACTTTTTCATGTAATTATTTGAGGTGAGGGCTATTCACTGAAAGGGACCAGAGACACTACTAAATATGCTGCTCTGCACTTAACAGATCCACACAACAAAACATTATCTGTTCCCAAATGTAAATAGTTCCAAGAGTAGAAACCTCAAGTCCAATTATCTACTAAACCCAAATTCACACCTGTGCTCAGCATCTCAATGGAGGATCCTACTGTTAAGGTAGGTGTCTAGTTAGCTCCCTAAAGCCTCATTCACTCATGGGGTGGGGACTTCTAGAATTTAAGATTAATTCATGATGAAGGCTGGGATTATGGGTCTCAGTACTGCTGGGATTATGGATGTGAGTACTACACCCAGCCTGGGGCATATAGCCTGAATGCAATTTAAAGGAGACAGACTTCATCTCTGTTGCCATTGTTGCTGCTGCTCCTCCATTTTGCTTTCTGCTCTTTTCACCACGACGAAAGGTTGCTCTCTGTCATGTGCTTTGTGCCTTGGGGCCAGTAGAGCATGGACTGAAACTGTGAGCTAAATAAACCTTTCCTTCCTTCATTTCGGGTGTCAAGTATTTGTCCCAGCAATGAGAAAAGAGTAACCTACCCAGAGCTTCTCATCTCTTTTGGCAATGAACATACTCTTCCATTTGCTCAGATACAAACCTTCAAGCCATCCCTACTAGTTTCCAAAGGCTGCTGTAAGAAACTATCACAAGTTGTATGACTTCAAACAACACAAATGGTCTCCCAGTTCTGGAGGCAAACAGTCTAAAATGAAGAGGCCAGCAGAAGACCAAAATGATGTATTTTAAGCATGGTTTATAGTTGCTTAGTTCACAGATACCAGCATATGGAGTTAGTTAGGTTCGTCCTGAATGAAGTTTCCAAGAGAATCTGTTCCATGCCTCTCTTCTAGCCCTTGAGAGTGACCAGCAGATCTTGGCTTGCAGACAGATGCACTGCTCTTGTTTGCTTTACCTTCCTATGGCATTTTCTGTGTCTCAGTCTTCACATGGTGTCTTTTACAAGGTCAGTTGTGTCTGTACATCCTGCTTCTTCTACTTGCAAAATACACCCAGAATCAAACCATGCCCCTTTGTCCATTGCTACCACTCTGGTCTGGCTCTCCATCACCTCCCACCTGGGCCTTCTCACTGGTACCTCTGCCTTCCTCTGCACTGTAGTCTATTCTCTGTAAGATGCCACTGCTCCTGTTCAAAAACCAACTCAATCAGGTTGTTCCTCTTAGACTCCTGAGGCCCCCAATGTACCCACAAGAAAACCTAGGTCCTTACCTAAGCCTACAGCCTGGTCCTACTCAATCTGGTCTCCTTATTTCTCTTTCCTTCTCTTCTATCATTCCGTTTCTGTTCAACAATGCTAGCTTTCTCGGTCTCTCTCAAATCTGGAAAATTAGCTTCAGCTTCAGGAATTTTTCACTTGATTTTTCTCCCAATTTGAACACTTTGCTTTAAATCAGTTCAAAATATTAAAAGAAAAAAATGTATGTACATTTGTTGCACATATATGTATATGTATAATAAACAAGGCAAATAGCTGTTTGCTCATTGTGTCTATAGGTTTTAAAAAGATGAACCACTCTTTTCAGATATCTACATGAATAACTCCTCAGATCTCTTCTCAGGTGTCAAATGTCATGAGTGCCTTAGGCACTCATGGTATATAACAGGTGCTCTGTGTTCCGTAGTCCAGAGACAGACTTTGACCTTGCAAGATTGCAGCTGGATGTATCAGCATACAGGAAATAGATTGTCCAATAAGTGTGGATGCATATTGACCATATTTGCAAAGCTGATGCATAAAATCAGGGTGTTAATTTATCAATTTACAATGAGCAAAATACCTATAGAGAGGAAAGAAACAGAGAGATTTAGTCTATCCCTTAGAGAGATCACTTGAGAGTAATAATAATAATAATAATAATAATAATAATAATAACTCTTTTTATGTTAACAGCTTCATTTTAAGGGATAGATGATATACAAAAAGCCAATACATGTGGTGAATTGGTATATAGGGATATACCCATGATACTATCACCATAATCAAGATAATAAATATATGTATCACTTCTAAAAGATTTCTAGCACTCTTCATTTTTTGTTTATTTGTTTGTTGTTGTTAGTGTGTGTTAAGAACAAAACATGTGATTCTTTCCTCTCTCTCCCTCTCTTTCTCGTTCTCTCTTTTTGGTGCTGGGAATTAAAGCTAGGGGCTCATGCATATGAGGTAAATGCTATACCATTGAATTACATCTCTGGCCCTTTATCAAACTCTATTTTGAGACTTATCTTGTTAGAGGCCTTGAACTTGTGATCTTACTGTCTCAGACACCCAAGACTAGGACTAGAGATTCACACCACTGTGTGAGCAGAGATCCAGCCTCCTGACTTTTTGAGGAGCACTGCAACTTATTGCTAACTGTAGGCACTAAGCAGCATAGCAAAATTCTTCAAGTTACATCTTTAAAAAAAAAATGTTTAAAACTTTATGTTATGGCCGGCTCAGCCTGCCCTGGGAGTGGGGCTGGCACAGCATGTGGTGCCGGGGATTGGACCGTGGTCCCTGTGGTTGCCTAAGTTTGCCTAAGCAGGTGAATTAGACCGCTAAGCTATCTCACTAGACCCATTCAAGTTACATATTTTGCATGACTGAAATGTATACCATTTGGCCAACACCTCCCCATATGTCTCTTCCTCCAGCCCCTGACAATCTTCATTCTGCTCCTGGCCTCTATGAGTTTGACTATTTTAGAGTTCTCTGGTAAATGGAGTCTCATCATCGTCATCACCACCACCACCACCACCATCATCATCATCATCATCATCATCATCATCATCATCATCATTCTTTTCCATAAAATAGTTACCCTGTACTCATTCTTGTGCTTAATGTTGTATTTATCTATTTATTTTTTCTGTATTTAAGGCAGAGTCTACAGGGTCTCACTACGTAGATCAGACTCATAATAATTCTCTTGTTTACAGCCTCCCAAAGTGCTGGGATTACAGGTGCCTAATCTCCATCTCCATTTCAGTGCACCCTGCCGGGGGGAGGCCAGCACGACACACTGGGAATTGAACCTCTGCTGCTGTGCTCTGCCTAAGCAGGCACTTTCGTCCCCTGAGCTATCAGGCCGGCCCTTGTACTTAATGTTTTAACTAACTTGTTTTATCCTCACACTGGATGTTGTTTAGGTAATTGGTCTGATTCTCTGGATGAGAAAACTGAGGCTCAGAGAGAGGCCACGAAGTTTCTCCCCAGTGACTCAGTTGGAAAATGGGACAGCTGGGATTCAACCCTACTGTTTTCTCCTGACTTCCAGACTCAGAAGACATATATAACCCCAGAATTGGATGGCATTGGTTTACTATAAAAGCTCTTAATTTGCATGAGGGCTGAACATTTGGTTTAGCAGATTCTTGCCAGCGAATCAGTACTATGAAAACTCAAATTCTCATCAGGACAGGCATGCATTTTGCTTGGATCTAGAGTCACTGCACAAGAACTTGATGTCATCTCCTTCCATGACATACATGCTTCTGCTGGCAGGAGGCTGAGGGTCCACTGACACTGCTGGCCCATGGCTTCCTGTCCTCTGAGCAGTATTGGATTCATGTGTCCAGCATCTCCTTTCTTTTTTCTCAGATCATCTCTCCCCGCTGAAAACACTTCATTATTCTGTTAGATATATTTAATCATTCAATGAGATCTCTATCAGGCTTGTAGGCCCAGGAGTCCTATTTTATCTTTTTTTAAATTTTATTTTGTAGAGGAAAAATACAATAAAAACAATGATACAGAATTTCAAAACAAGATAATGGGAAATTAACAATGGTTATTATTTTGCAAATTGTTATCTTCAAAGTAGTTGCTCACATTACAAGATATAGGCATGCAAAATTGATCAAACAATATAAGCACAAACTGTTCCTTTCAATGAACTAATAGAAATTAGTAGTACAATTATCTTAGCTATCATGCGTATAGATGTAGACATGTGGATATACTCTGCCCTAAGATTGGGTAAAGGAGGAAGAAGTTCATGGAATAGATAGAGGTGTGGAGTTTGGAGTCTGATATTTCTAAGTTTGCGTCTGTGTTCTACCTGTGTGTCCTTAGGAAAATGACAACCTACATGTAGGCTTTAGTTTCCTTATTTGTAATTAAGAATAAGAAACAGTTCTCTCATGGTTTGTAATGTATGTGCAATGCACAGCATGGGTTTTGGTACATCCTAAGCCTTTTTCTGGTCCTTACTGAGAGAGACAATCACATTCCCTTATGCTTCTTTCTTAAGAAGATACCTTTACCCCAAGATGTACGGGAAGCAAAATTTAGCCTAAGATGTAACATTTATTGATTATGCCAGACCAGAGACCTTTATCGTTAGGGATGACCAAGTACACCATTCTTCTTCTTACTGTTGTCATGTCGATGTCCATTTTGGGGGCTCCCTTATTGAGAATGCTTCTGGAATGAATGCCTTTTTCCACTACGGAAGGGTAGAAGAATGATTCAGCTCACAAGATGCTTTCTTGTGAAACCAATCTCCCACGATTCTTTCAGAATCCTGAGCAACTGGCTCAGAGGGCTGAACTTGTGAACCAAGGTATCCATGCTACTAGACATTTTCTGTGGCTCCGGATGCTTGAAAATCTGATCCTCTGGCTTCTCATTTATCCCATACACCCTGACTCTTTCTCAGATATTCTGTTGTATTTGAAGGAAATCAGAGTTACATTTCTGCCACTTGCTGCAAGCATGCTGGCAATCCTCTGCACAAGACACTACGCATGTTGGAGCTAAAACAACCCGGTTCTTACTATGTTCATTTGCCAACAGCCTTGCAAGATGTAGACAATTTTTATTAGTGCCCAAGTATGTAGCCCTCTTCCTCCTTCACTGCCCTAAGAAGGCAACATCTGATTAGAATGGAGATAAGGGAGGAACAGGAGAATAATGACTGAAAACTGATGCTTGACTTCTCTGCACACCGTGTTCCCATTCTAGAGACCAGAGACCATAGTCAAGCTCAGTCTTATGGGCCTGTTTAGAAGTCTTGCTAATTAATGACTGTAAAAGCAGTTTGGACTTTGCAAGACTTTTATAACGTGCCTCATTTAGACATAATGGGTTCAAGATTGCCTCTGGCATTCTCAGGAAAATTAAAAATCCAGTAAGCAGTAGAATTGCTTCTATGTGATTTCCCTATTACTTTTATTTTTATTATGATTGCAAATAGCAGTGTTACTAATGGTACCTTAGACAAGGATCTCTGACCAAGGATGGCTTTGTTGTTTTCCCACATACACAACATGATTTATTGGTCCTTTAACCTACAGCATGTTGGCTCCTTCTACATGTCACTAAAGACTCTCCAGATATTGGGAATTGGAGGGTTCATGAAAATGTGGGGTCCTTCCTAACATGGGGCCACTACAAATGAAGACATGGTTCATTTACCCTGCAGCTTGACAAGACAGTCTTAATTTTCTAACCCTCGGTTCTGGATATGCAAATATCTCGCATAGTGATCTGGACAAAATTTTGTCTTCTGGAAGTCTGGATTAGCAGGGAATATAGAAAAGATGCCTCCATACAAACTGAATGATTAGGTGTAGGTAATAACCACTATCTATCAGGCTATTTTGATATAAATAACCAAAGCACCTCTACCAAGTTTAAGGGAAAAAGAAAAGAAAATGTTTTTCAATGACATAGAAAGATTCCTAGCATTTCCTCGAGAGCCAAAGAATCATTCTCAGGGACTAAATTTCCAGCATCTCTGTGAGGGTCCAAGAACTGCGATGGGGTATTATGTTGCCTGTGATAAAATTCAAACCACAGCACATCAGCAAAGACCACTGATACTACAATGTTACTGGTGTACTTCAGTATAAGTATTTTAAATACCACCCTGGAGGGGTTTCAAGGGATTTCAGGGCAGATGAAGAAAAACCATAGGATTACCAGAAGTAGTAACACAGAGCATGAGTTACTGAGTGATGTTTGAATAATGATTACACGAGAGAAATCCTCTCAGCAAGAGACCCTCCAGAGGCTTACTGCCAAGGGGCTACCATCCAGAAGGGTGGAGAACAAAGCACTCCCAGAGAGACAAGGAGTAGACAGAGGGCTGATGTGTTATCCAGCAGAACATGCTCAGCATCTCACTGGGAGGTCTCTGGGCTAGGAGGAGCTGAACAGCAGCAGTAGTTGCAAAAGCCTGTCTACTCAATGGGTAAGAGCTGCAGTTTGCCAAAATGGGCACCAACCACTAAACCTCTTCTGGTTGAGCTATTTTCAACCCAACTGGATATATAGCAATTTGAATTTGGGAGCTTGGGAGTAGCTCAGTAGTAAACAGCTTACTTAGCAGGCACAGGGGCCTAGGCTCAACCCCCAGCCCTAAGAAAACAACACTGAATTGTTTCTTTTAGTCTGTGATTTCACAAGTCTCAGCCTGCAGTGAAGAAATAAGCAATGGAAGGCCAATATCCTGAGGCCACTTTAAGACAAATATGGACACCATTTGGGAGTCGCTCCTTTCTCATTGCACCCCTGGAAAGCATGGTGTGTCTGCCACAATTCTCACCCCAAAACAGAACCCACTTGTATTGGCTCACCTACATTGCTCACCCTCAAACTGGAGTGTCTCATAGGTGGGACTAGGTCAGGGACGGGTCCAGGACAATGAAAATAGACTGCCCAGGCCCACAGTTAGAAAATTTAGAAGCAATGCAATAAGGCTGGGGATATGGCTTTTATCTAACATGCACAAAGCTCTGGGTTGAATCCCAAGCACTGAAAAAAAGCCAAATGTAATGAAACTGACTGCAATCAATGTGCTTTATATGATCATCATCAATCACTAATTCTAACTGATATGTCCATGAGAAGATATAGCTCCCTAAGTGGTGCTGCTGGCTGGCGTCTACCCCTCCTCCTTGGCAGATCACTGGATTCACATCCCTGTGCCCTGGCTACAAAGGAGAAATGTAAGCAGGGCAACAACAGAACCTACTTCATAGAGTTGCTGTGAAGACGAAGAGGCCATCAATCCTCTCCAAATTGATCTTGACACTCTAGTCATGGTCCAAATCCCAGAAATATTTTTTCTGGTATAAATTTACCAGGTAATTTCAAAGGATATGTGAAAATCAAAACTCCAAGTTTGTCACAAAGAACATAATCACATGATTTTCATGACTAGATTTCAGGAGTTAGTTATACAACCAGAGCAATTAATGGGGCAAGCTTTCATATAGGAAAGTTAAATAAGTCCAGCAAAACAGAGTAGAGTGTTCAGGAGCAAACCCACACATACAAAGGCACTTGATTTACAAGAAATGCACTCCTAGAGAGCAATGGAGAACCAATAGCTTTTCCAATAAATGGTACTAGGTCAATGGACCATGCATATGGAAAAAATCTGAGGCTTGATCTCTACTTAATATTGTACACAAAAATCAATCTCAAGTAGATTATAGATCTAACTGAAAAAAATAGGAACAAGGCTTCTTGAAGACAAAAATACAGGGGAATAATCTGAGTCTGAGGTAGGCAAAAACCTGGCACTTAAACAAGACCCAAAGAACTGAGCAGGATAAAGCCACAGAGAGCAGCTGGTTCAGAATAAAGGGGAACTCATAAGACAGACACCGTACAATTCAGCTGACTTAGACACAGTTTAAATTTCAAAATGTTTAAGCTGAAGTATTAAAAAAATAAAGAGAAAGGAATTTCCCAAGCTGTTCTTAAATGTGAAACATCCACACTTGGGCTGCAGTGATAGAAGTAGTGACTTTGATTGCAAACAGTGTTTTTTATGTGCTGTGAACTGTGCAAAGCACTTTGCTACCTTTTGCTTATCTATATTTCAGCTACTGGTTGATGCCTGGGAATCAGTCACCATGGAAACAACCACATGAGAAAAATCTATCTTTTAATCTCTCTCCACTACTTTTTCTTTTAATATCCGAAATTTTTAATTTACAAAATTAAGACCCAAAGAATCAATCATGAAAGGGAAGTTTCAGTGAGTGTTTCCTGCTGTATTGCTTTGCTCAGTGAGAAATAAACCTTCACACTGGGTTTATGATACTAACTTTAAAAAATATTTCCTTGTATTTCCTTACAGAATATAAAATAGTCATGGTCGTGTTGTTATTTCCATTTTTCCAACAGGGTAAACTGTACCATACAAGTTAGCCATCAGGGTCTGGAACCAATATAGAACATTATAAGCCATGCTCCACAAGATGGAAGAGTTTTTAGGTCAGTTTTGCAAGGGCTTCTCAAGAGAGTGAACCTGCCATTTTGAAGTTTCTCTATTTATGGGTAAGTGTTATGGTTTATGTCTAATTGTCTCCCCAAAGCCTCATGCAATCAATGGGTCAGGGTTCTAGGGTTTGCTATTAATTCATGATCCAATGCTGGGATTATGGGTGTGAGAGCTACACCCATCCTGGGGTGGGCAATCTGCATACAATATAAGAAGGGGAGATAGGCTTGTTAGCTTTGGTAACCACTGCTCCTCCTTTTTGGCTCTTGCTGTTTGCTGTTTTCTGCCATCATGAATGGCTGCCCTCTGGCATGTGCTACTCTGCCTTAAGAGCCAGCTGAGTATGGACTGAAACCTCCACTAACTATCTGAAGCAAATAGATCTTGCTTCAAATTTTGATACCAGCACTTACCAACCAAGTGATCTAAACAAACTTTTCCTTTCTTAAATTTGGGTGTCAGGTATTTTGTCCCAGCAAGGAGAAAAAAGTAACTGAGACATTAAGTTACTATAGATAATGAGACAGGTAAATACTTGGCCCTCACTTCAGTTATCTTAGTTAGGGACTTCCTTACCTACCTAAGGAAGATAAGAAAAATCTTCTTCCTAGCTTCATTTTCCCCCCACTGTATACATCATGTAAAAATAATCTCAGATTCATCTTTCTACAATGAAGTTCTGATAGATCACTTCCTTCCCTCAAAACAATCAATAGCTCTTCTT
>PVKN010020512.1:0-15903 GCA_004027915.1 Capromys pilorides
TTTCAAAGAACATCCTCATGAAACGTTATTTACAAAAGGAAAATATGTAACTTACAAGGGAGAAGACTGATGGACACTGTATTAAGTCAGGGCTCTCCAGAGAAGTAGAATCAATAGAATATCCATAAATCTATAAAAGATTTAGTATAATTGCTTCTATGAACCATGGAAGCAAAGAAATCTCATGATCTGCTACCTACAAACTGGAGAACCAGTTTACAAGTAAATGTGTGTAATTTGCTCAGCTAAAAACCTGATAATCAAAGGGTGAAGAAAATAGTACTGCACAGTGGAGGAAGTAAGCAACAGAGTGAACAGGCAACCCATGGAATAAAACAAAATATTTGCAAACCACACATAGGGTGATGTGGTAATATCCAAAATGTATACGAAAGTCAAGCAACTTGAGAGAAAAACCCTAAATAATTAGAATTAAAAGATTAGGCAATACCTTTCAATTGATATTGCTAAGAAGAGGGCAAGAAGGTACTTGATGATATCCCCAGTATCACTAAGCATCAGGGAAATGTCAATTAAAGGCATGCTGGACATCACCGCACACCTGTTGGAATGACCATTACCAAAAAGATGAGAGATGACAGTGCCAGGAGGACTACGGAGCAGAGGAACCCTGTTGGGGGTTGTTTCCTTGACTATGGTAGAGCTCCTTTGATAGAATCCTATTGATGTACTTTGATTCTCTGTACCACTTAGGAGCCTCTCCCAGAGATGATTGCGAGGCCAAGTGTGAGGTTTTTCTCATGTTTTCTACTAGCAGCTACCATCTTAGGTCTTATTGCTTAAGTTTTAAAATTTATTTTGAATTGATTTTATTGATAGTATGAGATAAGGGTTTGATTTCACTCTTCTACATATGAATATCTAGCTTTCCCAATAATGTTTATTGGAGTGACTTTCTTTTCACCATCATATGTGCTTCAATTTTTTAAAAGTAAAATTCAACTTCTAGTAAGTGTGTGGGTTTATTTCTGAGCCCACTATTTTCCTCATCAGTCTCTGTGTTTGCTTCTATGCTAGTACCGTGATGTTTTTATCACCACGACTTAGTTTTTGTTTTTGTTTTGTTTTGTACTGGAGATCGAACTCAGGACCTTGTGTTTGCCAGGCAGGCACTTATGCCACCAGCCCTTAAAGTAGATTTTGAGAGCAGGTACAGTGATACTCCAGGTCAGCTCTTTTGGCCCCAGATTGCCTTGGCTATTTGATTCCATATAAATTTTAGGATTTTTTTTCTATTACTGTGAAAATGTCATTGTTTGGTAGAGATTGCTACTTCTCAGCAGTTCTACTTTTAGTCTCTGGTTGAAGTACATATAGATAATGAGACATAGGAAGAATTCTGCATAATAGAAAATAAGGAAGAGAAACAAAATAAGCATAATATCCTATGGGGTAAGATTAAACAAATAAGCAAAGAAAATAAATGGCATCAATTATTATCACATGGATGGAGGTATCTACTTATTTATATGTCTGAATAGAGTTAGTTCAAAAGAGTAAATTATTAAATAATGTGTATAACTCAAGTAACAAAGTCTCTGAAAAATAATAATATAATAAAATATTTTTTCTGGCGCTCTGTGCCTGTGAGTGTGTGGGAGTGACAGTACAACAATGACTCTGACAGGAGTGGCTGTCCATGCTTGGCGGTGGCGTCAACTTGAGTCCATGGGTCACGGGAGAGAGCAAAGGAGAAGAGAGAGCTCATTTCTAACCAGAGCATTATAATTTACAAAAATCATCCTATCTCCATTTCTAACATGTATAATTTAAAAAAAAACATATCAATAATTCAGAATTAAATAGGGTCAAACTTTTAACACTGGAAAATTGCAACTCCAGGGATACACTCACGTTTTCTTGTCTGACTTTGACATGTGTTTTCCCAGTTCTTTTATTAGCAAAGTCACTCAGATTGAAACACATAATTACTGCACTTTGTTGGTTTCAGATGCTCTAAGTTCTTTCATATCCCAAGAGAGCAAAGTCCTCTAAGTCTCAACACTAGACAAAACATTACCAAGATTTATTTATGCGTTCCTTGCTGGCATGTGCTCACTCCCCATGATCAACAGATGTTAAAGTATTCCAGGGCCCTGGAATGAGGTGTAAAGATGAAAAGGTAGAATTACTTATTATTACTACTAAAAATAATTGTTCAGCTGTCATAAGAAGACACAATATTGCCAGGGATATAGCTCAGTGGCACAGTGCCTGCCTGGCAAGTGAGAGGTTGTGACTTTGATTCCTGGTATCAAAATATAAAATAAAATAAAAAAGAAGGCATAATAATTCCAAGGGACAAAGCAAAAGAACAGAGACAATTACCTAGTAAATGTGTTCTGTAAAGGAGCAAATTAAACCATTGAAGATAAGTGTAAATTTACTTTGTTTATAGCATATGCCTAGCCTTGAGCAGCTAATACACTAGCTCGTTTCTGATTCTTTACTGGTGACAAATTAGCTTATTAGACCAACAAAACCTTCAATGGGCTCAGTAAACATGGTGCATGGTGCATGAAATGGAGATTAATCTCACGGAGGATGCCTCAGTGTAGAATAATCCCAGGCCCTTTTCAGTCTTTTGGTTGTTTGCCCTGAGATTTGAAGCCTAAACTCTGAATTCTGAGTTCTTTAATTAGTGATTGAGCAAAACAATAGCCCCCCTAAAAAGCCAATGTCCCAAACATGGAAAGCTCCAGATCTGCATGCTTAAATTTGGGCTCCAAGGGAAGTAGCATAGAAGAAATAAAAGGTAAATAAATAGTAACTAAAACGCTGCAATTGTAAGAAGACTGCAACATCACATCCTAGGCGAAGTCACCCCAGGAGTTCCAGATTGATGTTTAGGCTCCTTTCATTCCAGACCCATTGCATGCAAATGGCTCAGGAATCCTTATAGTCCATAAACTGACTTGAGACAGGAAAAGTCAGAAAGCTGCTCCTGAGATAAAAGAATCCGCTGAGGGCCAGCAAGGTAGCTCAGTGGTCTGAAGCACCTGCTTAGGCAGCTGCAGGACACCATGGTTCAATCTCCGGCACCACATGCCAAGTCAGCTCCATCCTTAGGGTGGGCTGACCTGGTCAAACCAAAAAGAATCTGGCTGGGTGTAGTGGCGCACACATGTAATCCCAGCACTCAGGAGGCTGAGGCAGGAGGGTCGGTGTGAGTTCAAGACCAGTCTGGACTACACAAGTGAGCTCAAGGCCAGCCTGACCTGAACTGCATAACGAGACCCTGTCTCAAAAAGACAAAAAAAAAAAAAAAATCTTTTGAGAGAATCCAAAAAATGTTTAAACTATTTATTAAAAAAACAAAGAAGCAGTTCTGGTGAAGAGAAAGAGGAAGAAGGATGGAGAGGAGAGGGAGGAGGAGGAGAAGAGCTGGGCTCTGCTTGGGCTGGTGCACTTCTGGGGAGTGGGCAACATTTACCTGGAGTTTCCACCCCATGAAGAAAATCACAAGTATTCCCAGTTCCAGAAAATAAATAATCTCTCTCTCTGTCTCTGTCTCTGTCTCTCTCTCTGTCTCTCTCTCTCTCTCTCTCTCTCTCTCTCTCTCTCTCTCTCTCTCTCTCTTGCTCACACTCTACTTCTCTGAGTGAATGCTGAAGTTTCTGCTTAGTAAAAACCCTTCCGAACTCTCTCACTGTTGTATTCTGAAAATGCTTTGCACCACGACTCGGAAAACTTGTAATCCTGTGCTGCTGGTGGGTGGGCTCAGCTCCTCATCTGGGAGGCTCCTGAGGTGACACAAGGACAGAAATCACTGCACATGACCTGTGTGCCTGAGTGGCAGTGATTTATTTATTTTAATGTTGAAGTTCCTTAAAATTAGGCCATGTCTGCAGTGCCTAATGTTTACATTCCTGGGTGCAGTTGGAGCATGGGCAGAACACATCTTAATTCCTTTTCATCCCTTTTCCTCTCCTTCCCCTCCTCCTCCATCTCATGATCCCCTTCCCTTTTGAGAAAGATCTATCTCCTAACTTCTTTTATTTTGCTGTTTATTTATTTATAGCTTGGTTTTTCCACATGAAAGAAACCATGTGATATTCGAGTGCATGTATCTGATTTACTTCACTTCACATTATGGTTTTAAGGTGCATTTATTTACCTGCGAATGACTTGAGTTTATCTTTCCTTATAGAAGTATAGTAGGCCGTTGTGCGTAAATACCATACTTTCTTTATCCTGTCATGTGTTGATGAATTTATGAGAGAAAAGCAGTGAACTAAAAATCTTGCTCAGCAAATAAGGAACACAAAACATCTGACATATTTACCTGCTTTATATGAAGACAGATAATACTAGGTGGTGAAATAAATGGAGCAGGAACTAGGGGACAAGGTGCTTGCTAGGAGAACATGCATTGGAGAGCATTGATCTTTTGGGGTCTTTAGATATTAAACTTTGCTAAGGCAAAGATCTTGGAGAACTGTATGTATTTCTTCTGTGTTTCATTAATATTTCATTTTCTTGCTAGGTGCACACCTGCTATTTGACCTATTTAAACATGTATTTAAATTCAGAAAATCAGGACTATTAACTGGCTGACTGTACAAATTGCTGCACACTGAACAGAAAACAGACTCGACTGCACCAGGTTGCTAATTTTGAAATGATTTCAAGATCCAAGACTCTTGGATCTATTGTCTTCTCTCTCATGATGACTGGAGGAGAGTGGTACATGGCGCCCCCATTCTCAAATGCCTCCCTACTCTTAGCCCACTGGCTGTTCTCCTCCCTGGAGTTCTTCTGGGCTTGGAAGTGAAGCAAGCACAGCTGGAAAGGCGCTCAGGACTTAAAGACATTGCTGCATCCAGTGCTTTTGTTTATGAACGCATATGAGGATGTCATAACTTCTTTCCCTCATTTTAATTTTACATATTTATGAGGCTCAGTGTGATAATGTGATATATGTAGACAGCCTAAAATGACTAAATCTGGGTAGTTAACTTCCTACTTCTTTAAACATTTTTGCAGATTTTTACTTTTGGTGGGGAGGATATTTAGAATTGAACTCAGGACCTTTGTGCTTACGAGGTGGCACTATGCCACCGAGCTAGCTCCCAGGTCCAGAAAATTTTATCAGCATAACAATCATACATAGTTATGGGACACAATAAACATACACAATGTTTCCTCATGAAATCATGGAAGTAACTATTTTCATTTCCTTATCACTAGCTTGTGATTGGAGCCGCTGAGCTCTTCACTGTACTATGAATGACATATAGTCATCTCATTGTTCTCTAGAGTTCTAGAAATTATTACCTCTATGTAATCACATTCAGGATTTGTCATCCAATCTTCCACCATTCCCATTCCCTAGAATGCCACAATTTTAAAACTTCGCCACATGACTCCCTAACATTCAGTCCACTGGAGTATTAAGACGTGTTCCAATAATTTAAAAAAAAAAACAACTCAATTTTTCTACACTCAGCAGCTCTCCCACTGTGGTCTCATCACAAGAATGACTCATTGTTCTCTGCTGGGTTCTGGAAGAATATAGGTAGCTCTGTATATGTGCAAATAGAAAGCATATGTTTAGTGGCTGATACTCAAATAATAGCCCCTGTAAGTTCTCTACAGTCAAAGCTTTCAGAGAAGGGACAGGAAAGTAAGGACTCAGTAAAGCAACGACATTATAAATTCCAGCCCAAACCATGGGCTTGACCTACTCTCTTAAGCCTATAAAGAGAGTTGCATCTTCAGGGTAGATAGCGCTTTTTCCTATCAGACTTTAAAATGTCAAGTTACTTCCCATAATCACTTACTGATAAAAGAGAAATAATGGAGAACTTGTTCCTGAAGAGGAGACCGTGCCCATAAGAGTTTATAATATGTGGAGAGAAAATAGAGAAAGACCTCTGGTCTTTGCCTCTGAGCCAGTGTATTGTTTGCCAACACTTCTAGTCTGTTTACACTGATTCCCTTCTTCCTAGTGCATGCAAGGAGCTTAGCAAGATCTTTCTGCTTCATTGGTCCATAATTTTGTGAAGACTGGTAGAGTCTACAAAAGGAGCTACTGACAGTATATGTTGCTACACACCTATAATCCCCTCACTCTGGAAGACTGAGGCAAGAGGATCACAAATTCAATCTGATGAATCACTACGGAGTCTCAAAATAGTCCAGGGATGGAACTCAGTGCGAAGACTCTAGGTTTAATCCTTAAAGAAAAAAAAAGAAAAAATGATCTATTGATACTAATTAGTGAATTTGGCAAGATTCTAAGTTGCAAGATGTACATATTAAAGCTATATATAAAAACCAGTGGTATTAGAAGTATTTCCAGAATGGTAAAGACATTAAAAAATTTGATCCTCCATTAAAAAAAAAAAAAACTAACAAAAATGATCAAAATTGATTTTTTTTTCCCCAGAACTCTGGAAACAAACCAAAGGCTTGCAACAATTGGAAGAACATTTATGTAAGAAAGCCAATTGCGTTTTGAGCATTTGAGATTTTGACTTACCCTTTTCCCATTTCTCTCTTGCCAGCTCCACTGTAACCTTGAAATCCAAATGTCTCCTAATTACAGGGTGAAAAAATAAGCAACTGGGTGGGATGGAGTGGGTTTGGAGTGTCCCAACAGCCCAACCGCAAAACAAATGTCCCTTGGACTGTCTGGTAGCTCCCTGAGAGTTTCCATTTTCAGAGCATCTCATTTGTTTACCCTTTCCCTAATGCTGTCTGGGGATAGCAGCCAGGGCCTAGGGCCTCTCCTGTGCTAGATAAGTGCTTTCCCACTGAGTCCTGTCTTTAGCTCATGTCTTCCTTTCTGACCTGACTCGGAGTTTGTTCAGGGAGAATAATCCAACTGATGGGGGTTTTGTTAAAGACAGTTAGCGGAAGTTGTTTGACATCACAGTTTCCTGAGGTGCTGATACCAAGGGGGACATAAAGGAGGTCAACAAAAATAAGAGGAAAAGCTGAAGCGTAAGTTTTCTCTCAAGAGCTTTTAAAAGAGGAAAGAGGGCTGGGGATTTGGCTCAGCAGTAGAACACTTTCCTAGCAAGCTGGAAGCCCTGGGTTTGGTCCCTGGCACAAAAAAAAACAACAAAAAAATGTACCTCTCCTGAAAGAGGAAAGTATATTCCTAGGAATCTACAAGAACATATGCAGGTAGGAACAGAAGGTTAAGGCAGAATTATAAACTACCTGCTGGAACACATACATGTGTGCATGCGAGTGGGCGTGCATGCCTCCCTCCCCGCCCCTCCGCCCACCCAAACACAGAGTTGCTCAAAAATGGTAGAAAATGTTTCAGTTCAAGAATTTGCTATGGTTTGGGTAAAATGTTCCTGAAACTTGGTCTCCTTCCTGTGGCACTGTGGGGAGGTGGTGGAGCCTTTAGGAGGAGTGGGACCTGGAGGGAAGGCAAACTTCCTTGTAAGCATGCTCTTCAAGAGAACAGGGGGACCCTGAGCTCTTTCTCCATTTGCCTCCTAACTGCCTCTACCCCACACACCTTGCATGATGCACACTTTGTCAAAGGCCCCCAGATAGCAGCGCCAATCAACCACGGACAAGGACCTTGAAAGCTGTCGGGGCTACTTCGTGAAAGTGAGGGAAAGCTCGCTAACACAGCACCTCAGGAAGTCTCTGTCTTTAGTTGACCACTAAGCTAACAGCTCAGAGACTTTAGTAGTTGCGCAAGCCAAAAAATTCAGCATTAAGTCAAGAAACGAACAGCACAGCAATGGCAAGAACATTCCACAAAAACTCTGAGGCAGGTTGTGGAATGAATGTGATTTCCTAGGTTGCTACATAGAACTCAAAATATTCCATTTTCATCCAAAAATGACAAGGCGTACACACAGACAAAAAAGTACAGCCCATACTCAGGAACTCAGAACTGAGAGAAACTCCCCGAACAAGCCCGGATGCTAAGCTTACTAAGCAAAGGCTTAAAGGTCTTAGCTATTATGAATGTGGCCAGTAACAAAAGGAAATCATGTCTAAAGAATGAAAGCAAAGGGGCTGGGGAGATAGCTCCATGACACAAGTGCCTGCCTGGCAAGTGCAAGGTCGTGAGTTCGAACCCCCGTCCCTAAATAAATAAATAAATAAAATAAGAATGAAAGGAAAATATGGGAATAATATTTCAACAAATAGAGAATGAAATATCCTAAATAGACAAATTAGATCAGTGGTTGCCAAGGGCTGAAAGGAGAATGGGGATACAGAATGGATTTTCTGGATAAACATTTTTTTTTAAAATTAGAGGGTGATAGTTGTGCAATTCTATGAACATATAAAAATACTGAATGATATCTAATAGAAGGACAAACACCATGGTGTGCACATTATAAAGTTGTAGTAAAGATCAATTATCTTTATATAGCAGCAATGATCAGAAACTGAAATTTTAAAAAATACTATCTATACTGATGTAGAAATGAAATATTGATAAAATTAATAAAATATTGAAAGACCTATATACTGAAATTTTCAAAGATGAATGAAGTTAAGGAAGACTTAATTTAATGAAACATATCCAATTCATCATTTTGAAGAAATAGATTCACATATATTGACATATATTGACAACTGACTTTTGACAAAGGTTCAGAGGTCATTCAATGGAGCAGTGAGGATCTTTTGACACAGAATGCTGGAACCATTAGCTAACCATGTGCACAAAATACCTGGAAAGCAAGCAAACAAAAATGAACCTCAACCAATACAATAACTAACTCAGCAGTGTCCAAGATCTCACTATAAAACACAAACACAATAAAACTTCTAAAGTTAGGCATAGAAGAAAATGTCTGAGGGCTTTGCTTAGGCAAACATTTCTTAGATAGGGTACCAAAAACATGAACCATCAAGGGACCAATTCATACACTGAATTTCATCAAAATTTGAAACTTCTGCTCGTCAAAAACACCATAAGAGAATGAAAAGACGACTCGTCCTGTGGCAGGAGACATTTGCCGGAAAGCTGCCCTCCCTGCCAACAGTTGCTAAAAGCTAGCAGAGGACCTCAGCTGTGTCTGACTCCAAAGCCCATGTTCTTGTCATAGTCATGCCAGTCACAGGTGTCCAGCTTGCACCATCAGAGGAAGCGAGGGTCACACAGTGACAGGCAGAAAGCACACATCGATGTTTGCAAGATGTGCTCCAGTATCATATTAAAAAGGTGTGTGTGTGGGGGGGGGAGGGTGGGCCTAAGTTCAAGTCCTTGGTGTGAGTGCATGTATTTTCATTTGTGTCATTTTCGACAAGAGTGCAAGTGTTTAGAGCTCAGAATTTAGTGTAAGAAGAGAAGCTGCATTTCATATTGCTTTTCATTACTGGGGATTGAACCTAATGTCTTCACACTGGGTCACACCCCTGGTCTTTTTGTTAGTTTTTATTTTGAGACTGCATCTCCCTAAGTCACTAAGTTGCCCAGGCTGGACTCACCCTGACAATATTCCTGCCTCCAGTTTTTGGGATGCTTGGACGACAGGTGTGTGCCATCTCATCTGGTGTTTTTCTTTGACTCTTTCTCAGATGATGCTATAACTTAACTCCACTGGCTTTACCAGAGGCTGTTTAAGTGGCTGTGAGCTAAAGGTAACTCTGAGGCGACTACACAGAGGCAACTTGGGAGTGAGCCCCTGTGAGGTGGCGCTTTCACCAGCGCCCTCCTGATTCCAGGCTCACTGGCAGCTGCTGCCTCTGGAGCAATTAAAGGAAAAGAAGAGAGTGTTTTATTCCAAGATTCTTGACAGCTAAAACTGCATTTATTAACTTAAAAAAGAAAACCATAGTAGGTGTTTTCTTTCCGATGTAGTTTCTTATTATTGTCACTGATAATATCAGGCCACTGGTCTCCATGGTCACCATCTGGTTTCCTCGGTAATTCGCAGTTGTCCTTACTCCTCTGAGTCACCTGGATCCACAGCCACCACTGCATCAGCAATTCCATTGCAGGACTGAGAGACAGCAGCCTGTTTTTGAAATTTTATCTTTATACAAGGTAAATTATACTAGTATGAATTTGCAAACTGGAAAACTCAGATAAAATTGATCCTCTAAACATGAGGAAGTGTGACAATCATGAGATGTTGTCAGAATGACTGAAAACTTCCTTTAAAAGAAATAAAACGATAAAAATGTTTTCCAACTCCTAGGGGTGGCAGGCTAATGCCTTTCTAACTATTTAACAAGCCCGACATCTAGTGGCCAACCGATGTTTCGAAGTTAAGTAAAGGAGACAGATTTACCCTTGTAAAAGTTCATGTGATAGGAAATGTGTAAGTTGCCCCAGACTGCTCAGTGTCAGGTTCAGAGGGACCAGGTTACCAGCTGAGGGGTGGACATGAAGGAAGTCAGGGAGGTGTGTGCAGCACTTGTCTATGAGGGGCTAGGGGCTGAGGTAAGGGACTTGGCACCTTAGGGACACAAATTCTGGGCAGTCGCTGTGCAAGAGACAAGGGGATTAGCAAAAGAAGACAGATCATGGGCCAGTCCATACTCCTTAATAACAATCCCAGTAATGACTGTGTTACATGATACTATACGAGTCTGCTACAAAATGCTTCAAGCCCTGCTGTATTCCTCGTAACCTTGAAAAATAAATACTATGATATTCATTTGACACACGAAACAGAAGTTCCAAATTCCTATAAGCAAAAGTTAGAACAGACGTAGCACTATCCTTAGTCTTATCATTTCCAACTAGGCTAAAATAGCCCACCATACTGACTCTATTATCAAAAAGGCAAAAAGAGGGAGTAAAAACGATTTTCCTTCTTTGAACTGACTTTTTTTATTTTTTAATTTTATGTATTTGGTATGGAGTCTTGCTCAGCAGCTCAGTCCCATAGTAATTGTTCTATTTTCAGCCTCCCCAGTGCTGGAATTACAGGTATACCCCATCATGCCCAGTTTTGGTGGTTGGTATTGCGTTCAGTACTGGGGTTTGAACCCATGTCCTTGAGCTTGCCAGGTAAGCCCTTAGACTGCTGAGCTATCTCTCTGGCCCCTGAACTAACAAATTAATATGCATTCATCAAGACATAGACTGAAAAAATCATTGTTTAAAGTTCAAATACAGATATCTTGAGTGGGTATGAGTGTGTTATTCATGTATATGTGTGATCATACCAGACCCCCTTTATTCTGTTTGTGTTTGCTTATTTTCTTATTTTGAACACCGTAATTCCCAGCTGGAAACTATGTTACAGTAGAAAGGGCAATGAAAGAAATCTGTACTCCCTTCCCAACCCTATTTTCAGGTCAGAGCAAGTTCCACAGAGTATGGATTGCTCGTCACCTGCAGTGTAGCTGGCCTTCCCTCTTGATGCCATTTTGATTTGCATCCTCCATGGTTTCCAAATAGGACAATGCTCTGTGCATTTTTCCAGCCTTGACCCAGCCCCTAGAGACTCCATGACCTGCTCTAACATTGTAAATTTACAGACCGTAGAGTCTGGGCAACCACCATTACTGGACCTGAAATTGTTTTGCAGGCAGGCTATTTTGAGTCACTCTCAATAACCTATGACATTATTCAAGTTGCAGTTCATAATTCCTGGAAGAATTCTTCTGGGTCTCTAAGATGTTCAAGGATCTCCCTATTATGTCCTTCCAGGTTCTTCTGAGTCAGACATATCTGCTACAAATGAGCTAGAGTAAAGTTTCCAGGGGTGCTGCTATCCACACATACACCTATTAAGTGATCTGGAGAGCATTCCTGTGTGTGACCACAGAGCACCCATGGGTGTGAGGTGCAGGAGGGATAGTGGCCCACCAACTGTGCTTCTCCCACTCCTCACATGTTATTGGATATTTAGCATGGGTCACTTACCCCTGAAAGGAATTTTAGAGCCGGAAGTGGGCAAACCTGGGATCAGGCTTTCACTCCTTTGTGAAACGTAAACATTGTTTCATGCAAGATTTTTACTGATATTTTACTCTAAAATGTGTTGTTGTAGGGTTACTACCAAGAGCAACTACCAAATGAGCATCAAAGGAGGCTTTTAGCTTTGCCCAAGAATAAAAAATGTGAGAGATAACTTAACATTTTGATCAACTGTTATAGGCCAGATTTATGTCTTTTCTGGAAATTAACATAGATTTCTGTGCATTTGGGCACCGCCTCTTTTCGTTACTTTTATGGGTTTTTCCTACCCAGCTGTCCTTACGGCAATCACCAGTTTACCAGTCAGATGGGATAATGATGAAGTCTGGTAAGCACTCTGGCAGGTATCTTAGACCCAACAAGTTTCAATTAGCCCACCTGAGGAAGGGCTCTGGCCTGTGGGCCCTGTAGTCTCAAAGATAAGAAAGGTTAGGTGGAAAGGAATTCACCAAGGCCAGGAAGGTGGGATGAAGAAAAGGCAGGTCAAGGTCAAGGGTAGGGTGGGGTAACAAGATGACTATGCTCATAAGGGAACCTCTTAGGGGCAGGGGCTTTATGGACAGACTCTGAAATCCTTTTGTTCAAAGAGCTGCACGAGTGGGGCCTCTCAGTGTGGAAGGCCAGCTTTGTGGTCAGTGAGCAACACTAACAAGTCTCAACTTGCAGAGAGATGATTACTGGGACAGTTTCCACCAGTCCTAGGAAGCTGCACGAAGCCAGGGTCAAATGTCACTGTAGTAAGCTCACAGGTGACTCGATCCGAGTGGACAATGCCTCCACCAGGTTTCCACAGCAAGGCTGTCAGGCAGCGGCAGCAGCATACAGCAGGAGCACCGACAGTGCTCTGAGCACATGGGTGACGTCCGGGCCTGACTCTTTGGACAGAAAAATGTCCTCGAGGCTTTGATTCTGAGAGTCCTGGCAAGGTAAGGCTCTGAAAGGGAAGAA
Organism: Capromys pilorides; assembly: GCA_004027915.1. Taxonomy (NCBI): domain Eukaryota; kingdom Metazoa; phylum Chordata; class Mammalia; order Rodentia; family Capromyidae; genus Capromys; species Capromys pilorides. The sequence goes on from PVKN010020512.1 coordinate 12,836, forward strand.
AGGCACTGTCGCAGCAGCAAGTCACAGCTCAGACCCACTGCACTTGCCGGCGTCAGCAGAGGTCAGCTCATTTCTCTGTTCCCATGGGCACTCAGAAGGGAGGCAAGTGCACGGGTTCTTTCCGTTCTGATTACCATTTACTTTCACCTTGAAATGGGGCAACATGAAAATTAAGGCCGGGAGGTTTGTATCCTATTTTATTTCTTAAATTTTGAGACCGATTCTCTCTATGTCACAAGGTACTGCCCAGATTGGGCTCCACCTTCTGATCCTTGGCCACAGTCAATCCCTGGTGATTGAATTGATACAGGGAGAAAAAGACCGATCCTGGGTGGATGACCTTCAAATGAGGTAGGGGAAAATTGATCTCCCGACCTGAAAAATACCTGGGACAAGTTTGTGTTCTCTAAAATTGAAGAATGAATTTTAGGAACAAACGGAGTTTTTGAGCAGAATATATTTATTAGGGGAAAGAAACTTCCTATCCGAGAGAGGGACAGGAGGGTCCGAGTGGTTGTCCCCAGGAAGCTGTTTCTTCCAGGGACTTTTATAGAGTAAAACCATGGGGTGAGGTGGGTTTAAGGCAGTGGAGATGACATGGGAACTCAGGTGCGCATGAGGTGGGACAAAGCTGTGTTCAACCAACGAGGTTACCAGCACCATTGCTCAGGTAAAACTGATTAAATCCAGTACCGAATGAGAAATCAAGTCATGTAGCAAGCAGGCACGAAATAGGGACAGGGGTCTCTCTTCCTGTTGGGGGCTGGTTAGTGACTCATTTGGGTTCTTTCAAGGTTATTCTATTTAGAATAACAATCCCTGATGCCCATCCCTAGGGACGTATGTCGCTGTATGTTTTCTCTCTTGTCTTTAGGTCTGGCCCCAATAAGTCACTTGTGCCTACAGCAGGATTGCAGGCTTGTGCCATCGTACCTGGCTTGGCCAGATGCCTTGAGGGTCCCCCAAACACAAGAATATGGAGATCCTCAACTTGTGGCTACTGCATGGCAGTTAAGACTTGGCGTTGCTGCGCGAAGGCATCTCAGGTGCCTGCCGCCAACGTCTGGCTCCTTATTCTGGTCTGTGGGACCGCAATCCCAGGGAACTGGCGTTGTTCACCTACTCCTGTCTTCACTACCACCGTGTAAAGTGGGAAGTGGCTTGGTGTGTCTGCACCAGTAGCATCAATGGCATTAGGTTGCCTAGGTTGGTCTTGGATAGATGCCCTAATGGGCTCTGCCCCCCACCGCACATTGTTTTTCCATCTCAGAAACTGAAACTCTAGTGTTCAAGCCCCCAAATTGTGAAAATTCCCTTCCTTCCTGTTGCAATTCACATTCTCAGATACACTATACATCCTACTGGTTAAATTTGAGAAGTATACCTAAAATCTATCATGTCTTCCCTTGTCCAACACAACAGCCCAGCACAAGCATTCATTCTTTTCACCTGAAAGATTGTATAAGCACCCTATAAAGTCCTTTAACTCACTTCTTACTCCCTCTGTGTCAGCTCTCGGTATGTAATATCCAGGATGTTTCTTTGAATGGATCAGAGCATCCCATGTTTTTCCTGATCGTAGTGCTCCACCTTTTCCCCTGAACTATTTGAGTAAAATCTACTCGACTGGCTGCATCCCCTCTGTAGTCATCACCCACTATTGTGGTCTGGGGTTTTTGAAAGGTGAACAATACAACACAAGACATGTTTTATAAGATTATTTTGTAATGAATCACCCAGAGAATCATATACAAAGAGTGCAGGAGATCTGTTCACACCAAGGACCAAAGAATCCAACTGAGGGCCTGGATCCTAATGTCCTGCATGAGTCTAGCTGAAGACCTAGAGTTCATAACAATGCCTCTAACAAGTCCAACTGGAGGCCTAGAGCCCATGACAGTGTCTCATGCGGGGCTGCTTCATGGATCTGCACTAGGAAGACACAAAGGTCAGTGGTGAAAGAAGGAAAATCTGCCAGTTGGATGAGGGATGTGCTAGCAGGTGAGGGATCTGAGCTGGAGCCAGGATGGAACCCTCAAAGTAAGAACCAGAGTTCTCCTGAAAGGTACCACAACCATCCTCAGCAACAGTGAGGTCCCAAGCTTTTCTGATAATGAGGAAATCCGAGTTCACATCAGGAAAACCAATGTGACAAGCTTCTCCAGGAGTCTGAGCTGTGTACCATCTTCCCCTCCCAAGCCAAGAAGACATGCTCAAGATGAGGAACAAAACTTCATCAAAATAAACTGCAGCCATTCTGAGTGACAATCAGGTCCTGAGTTCCTCCTCCAACTAGAAAAACCGAGTTCACCAGGAAAGCCAGTCTGACAAGATCACCAGCAGAATAGCCCAAGAGAGCCAGCAACTTCCAACAGCTCCATGTCAGCCTCTCTCCTTCTTCTCCAGATCTGCCTCCTGTGCTGCTGGCAACAACCCTCAGGTGGCCTCCCACACCCAGCACCATACTAGTTCAGCTCAGCTGAGTGTAACAAGCCGACCACCAACTGGCACCCCCCATACCTACTGTCCTCTCCCTTCTCTAGAGAAGTCAGATTCCCATCCCAGGACACTCCGGGACACTCCAGGGTGGTTTGTGCTGCCTGGAACACCTGCCATTAGACATTGGCTTGGTCAACATCTCCCTTTTCCTCATAGCTCAGCACAAATATTCCCTGATCAGCGAAGCTTTTTTTGTTCACACTATAGTAAGTTCCTCCCTGCCAGTCCTTGCATTTATTTCTTTTTCTTATTATGTTTTATTTTTCTCTATTTTTAAATATAATATAGAATTTATCTGTTATATATGTTTTCTGTCTTCCTGTCATTAGAATGTAAAATCTCTGAGGCCAAATGAATTCTCTTCTATGTTCCATAATGTGTCTCCAGCACCTCAAATCGTGTCTGGTACCTAGTTGGATCCTAGGAGGATCATGAGTTTGAGGCTTGCCTGAGAAACTTAGCAAGAGGCTGTCTCAAAATTAAAAAATGAAAAAGGGCTGTGAATATAGCTCAATGGTAGTGTTCCGCTGAGTTGAATCTCCAGTACCAGAAAAAAAAAAAAAAAAAAA
>PVKN010020513.1:0-15889 GCA_004027915.1 Capromys pilorides
TAGCTAATGATTCCAGAACTACATTGAATAGGAGTGGCAATAGGGGACATCCTTGTCTTGTACTAGATTTGAGAGTAAAAGACTTCAGCTTTTCCCCATTTAGAATTATGTTAGCTGTTGGATTATCATAGATGGCTTTTATCAGGTTGAGGTAGAGGCCCTCTATGCCTATTTTCTGTAGGACTTTGAAAATGAATGAGTGTTGGACTTTGTTAAAAGCCTTTTCTGCATCAATTGAGATGATCATGTGGTTTTTGGCTTTGGCTCTATTAATATAGTGTATTACATTTATAGATTTGCATATATTGAACCATCCTTGCATCTCTGGGATGAATCCCACCTGGTCATGGTGTATAATCTTCTTGATGATTTGTCGTATTCTATTGGTGAGGATTTTATTGAGGAGTTTTGCATCTATGTTCATGAGAGAAATCGGCCTATAGTTCTCTTTTTTAGTTGCATCTCTCTCGCGTTTTGGTATCAGAGTAATACTTGCCTCTAGCAATGATTTTGGAAGGATTGCCTCCTTTTCGATTTCATTGAAGAGTTTGAGGAGTATTGGGATCATGTATTCTATAAATTTCTTGTAGAATTCAGTGGTGAATCCATCAGGTCCCAGACTTTTCTTTGTTGGCAGGCTTTTTATTACATTTGTATTTCATTGGCTGTTATTGGGTTATTGAGAGTACTTATATCTTCTTGATTCAGTTTTGGTAATTTGTACTTTTCTAGGAATCTAACCATTTCAACTGTGTCTTCTATTCTGTGAGAGTAAAGTTATACTACAGATGAAAATATATAATATGACCATGTTAAATTTTTCTTGTTTTGAAAATCCTGTCTGCTATTTTTTACTCTTTAAAATAAAAACTAATAAAAAAAATAGAAAATAAAGAAAAAAAATAAAACCAATCAGACAAAGAGATAAGGGAGGAGAGACGAGCAGAAAAGCAAGGACGGAGTAAGATCAAGAGCTGGGTGCGCTACTGTACTAGGTCAGGAAAGGTGTCTGAGGTCATTTGGGCAGGGGCTTCAGAACTAACCATACAGCGATCTAAGAGCAGAGAGCTCCAGACAGGGGAACGGCAAGCACAAAGACCCTATGGTGGGATGACGCTGGCAGGATGATCCCAGGGAGCACAAGAATACAAAGAAATGTGAAAACATCGGGAGAGGATGGAGAGGCAGCAGTGGGAGCTAATTTTGTTATAAATACAGCCAAAATTCAATGAGAGCATTTTAATCTGGGATAAAATGATCCAATTTACATTTTTAAAAGCACTCTCTGACTGCTATATGAGAAGTGAATTGTACAGGTCAAGAATGGAATCAAGCTGGCTGTGGTAGTGCACAGCTGTAATCGCTCTGGAAGGCCGAGGTAGGAGGATCACAAGATCGAGTCCAGGCCAGGCACCTTAGCAAGACCTTGTCTCTAAATAAAACTAGGACCAGAGATACGGCTCAGTGCAAGAGGCCCTGGGTTCAATCCCCAGTGCCACAAAAAACACAAGAAGAATCAAATAAGCTGGACGGACAGGGAAGATTCAAGCAGAGCAGCTGAAGCTTTCCTCCACTGTCTGAAACATGCAGCCACTAATAATGGCCTCACACTCTTTGCTTCTTCTAGTGGAAAGTGGAGGACAATTCTACTCCCACAGCTCCCTTAACTGTAGGTTAATCCTAGTGACTCACTTGACCAACAGTGTACAAGGGTACTTCCCTCCTAGTAATTTATAAAATGACAGAGTCACGCATTCTAATATTTGTCCAATGTTCAGTAACTGCTCTGCCCAGAGATATGATTCACAGGGACAAAGCGGGCAGATCAGGTGACTCTGAATGAGTTCCCTGAATCAATCATATTAATAGAATTCTAGACCAACTTAAAATGTAAATAATTCTGTACAGGTCACAGAGTCAGGCTACTGTGCAAATTACTTATAGTTTTTCATGCAGTCACCATGAAGGCAAGAAAAAAAAATTATTTCTACTTTAAAAAACATACAAGACTTAAAAACAAACAAAATGTGCAATTCTATCATAAAGATAAAAAGATCTAATCTCTAAACTATGATTACATGCAATAGTAGAAATTTCTGAAATTATCTTCAATCAGATGCTACCAGAATAGAAAACACTCAATTTCAAATAGTACTCTCCTTTAGAATATCTGTTTATAAAAGATGTGCTGTTACAAAAACTCCCTGGAATAGACAGGCATTCTTCTCCCCTGATGGTCTGACTTTCACTTCTCCCAACAACAGTCATTTCAGGCCTTGCAGTGAGAGGCTTCTGGGAAATCTGCACACTCATCCCTTCCCCCTTCCCGTCCTGCTCCTCTCCTCCCCTTTCCCCTCCCCTCCCTCTCCTCCCTCATCACTCCCTTAAGTCATGTTTGGCTCTCCAGAAAAATATAGAACCATTAAGTGGACCTAAGAAGGGGTGTGAGGGTAACACAAAAGGGACAAATTTTGGTAGTAAATACTTTAAAGCATCTCTATTTCAGAAAACTGCAACCTTCAATATATCTAATCATAGTCTATCTCCCCATATTTTTATAATAGGAATTTATACTTACCATTGGCATATTTAAAAAAAAAAAAACCTCAACAAAAAGAAATAACTGCTCAACAAAACACCCTAAAAGCTAAGGTCACAACATACTTGCTTCAAAAGTTATTCACTAGCAATAATGTCAACACTTTTTTTTTCAGTATGACACTGAAAGCTACCTGGGTATGTGTACTTTTTAAAAACTCTATAATTTAATTAGAGAAAGTTTATTACTCTCTGATGAAAATATTTAATGAAAGACTAACCATTTCCTTCACATAGACTCATTCCCTTCAGCAGTAGGAAATCATTAGCCACAAGGACCTATGACTAACAACATATATATTTATATCCCCACACTGCACTACATTTCTAAAGCAAGTAGCCAGTAAATCCATCAAAAGCTGATACAGTGACAGTTATTTGGCTCCAACAATCAATAAAATGGAACTAAAGCAGGAATTTAAGAAACAAAGCAGAGATATAAACGGTGTTCTTTTCTTTTAAGTGAGAATACTAGTACCTCCATTGCTTCCAGCTCAAGGAACTTGGAGAGATAGCTCAGCAGTCTATGCACCTGCCTGGCAAGCACAAGGTCTCCAGTTTGAGCCCCTGTACTATATATCAGGCCAGCCACTGAAATAGGCATAGTGGCACACATCTGTAATCCCAGTGCTGGGGAGGCTGAGACAGGAAGATCATCAGGAGTCCATGCAGCATAGTGAGATCCAGAACCAAATAAACAAATAAATAAATAAATAAATAAACAAACAAACAAATAAATCTTTAAAACAAAACAAAAAAGGCATTTGGATTGGTAATGAAAGTAATTCTGACTGTCAAACTTGCTTGACACTAAGTCTCTTATATGATCAAGAAAGTCAAACCCTGCTCTTTTCTGGTGCTAAAAGCACAGGTGCCATAGGAATGAATGTGCTTCTAATTTACCTCTATGAATCACTAGCGTGGAATAATGTGTCCTGCCACCAGTCGCAAGTGTAATTGCCTTCTCCATCTGAAGTGGTTCTGCCTCAGCAAAGACCTCTTACTAATGTATCAACACATAAAAGGAAACCAGTAGCATAGAGAAATTTAATCATAGTTCCCTCAGAATCCCAAACAGTGAATAGAAAAAATTTAATTATAAACAGCAAATTATTTCACTTAATCCATTTTTCCTTCAATTTCAAGAACCTCAGTGATTATCTGCTCCATTTAAGTATATGCCTTACACATAATTGCCACTGTCTTCTTTCAGTTAGGCACTGTCCTGGGTTCCAGAGATGCAGAGTGAGTCTGGCATTCAAGGCTCCCTTACATCTCAAGGGAATAGTAACAAACTAGTCACAATCAAACACAAGGGATAATGACAGACAGTGATACTTGCTGATAGGAAATAAAAACTGCATGGTGCTACAGAAAGTAATCCAAGGGCCGGGGATATAGTTCAGTGGCACAAGCACCTGCCTGGTAAGCGCAAGGTCCTGAATTCAATTCCCAGAAAAACAACAACCAAAAAAAGGCAGCAACTCGAGAGAGGGTGGTTTGGACTGATCCAGCAGCTCTTACTGAAGATGCCTGACAGGAGAATCACCAGAAGGGACTCATTGATAGAGCCTACCTGGCAGAGGGGACAGCTAGAGCAAGGCCACAAAGTGGGCACTAACTTGGCCGATGAGGGACACAGGCAGCCTGTGCCTGACCACGGTGCACATGAGGGAAAATGGAGAAGAGACGGAAAGCAGGCGATCCCAAGGCCTCAAGGACCATGGGGATCACGAGGACACGTGTCTGGCATGCAGCTCTCAGCAAAGCCACGTGGGGAGGAGGTATCTTTTCTTCACTTAAAATGATGGCTCTAGCTGCTGTGTGGGAAACAGAGGTGAGGAAAGTTGGTGCCAAGAGGCACAGGTGGGGAAGGAGACCACAGGAAGATCTGGGGACCCTCAGGGGGCTCACAGAGGGAAGGGACGTGGAGCGAGGGGAGATGCTGCGATGGAAGGAAGAAAGAATGAGCTCTCGGCGAGAACTGAGTATAGGACAATGACACTTAACATGTAGTGGATGTGAAGAGGTTTAGGGAAGAAAAAGGGAAATCAACATTTCTTTCCCCTTCCACTACACTGAGCATGTAAATGAGTTAAGCAAAGAAGCATAACCGGCTAATTCAACTGGGAATTAAAATCTAACTTCATACTTCCTAATCCAGATGTCTTTCAATTAAGAGCATTAAACTGAGATTTCCATATTAAATAACTTCTAGTTTTGCTATTTTACCTATTCACAGAAAGGCTCCAAGTAACTGGAAGATGAATGAGAACTTAAAAATCAACACATATGTGAATCTAAACATGTAATACAGTTTCACAGAACCATACACACACCACGGTGCAAATGAAAGTCGTTCCAACATCCACGTCTTGATTTTGCCAACACAGCATAGTCACATAAGAAATTACCATAGAGGAGAGCTGAGTGAAGGTTGCTGGGAACTCTGTACTAAGTCTGGAACTCTTGTCTGAAATTATTTCTAAGTAAAAAGTTAATGAAAACCCAGAACTAGTGAGACGAAGGTAAAATTTGAGCCCAGATTAACAGCTTCCTAAATTCTTTTGACTATACCAAAATGTGTATTCACAAGTTCTTTAACTTAAACTTCTTAAAGAGTGACACCTTGATGGTGCCTGTTTTCCTTAGAGGAAAGTGCCTGGGTCCTTCCTAAAGCTAAGCAGAGTCTCTGGCTTGGTCTGCTCTCTCCAGGCTCAAGAACACGCATGGCGGCAGCCAGTGATCCAGGAGCCAGTCTGCCTCTGGCCAGCGCTGGAAGTCTGTGCGGGGCGTGAGAAGCTGTTCAAAAACAATTAAGACATCTGTGCTTTCACTTCCTGAGTGGACTGAACAAGACAACACAAATGATTTCAACCATTTGTGGAACAAATCAGAAGGAAACTTATTGAAAAGGTGATTTTTATGCAGCTGAACTAAGGCCACTGCTCGCGGTGATATGGTCAAGCAGTATCAACACTGCTAAAGGGCAGGCAATGCATCCCCATTTACAGGACCATGGCAGCGCCTAAAGCGTGCACTCGCCTCAAAAGAGGTGAATCAGTGCGAAGGGCGAGAGCAATGAAAAGCACCGAGGCACAGATCAGGGTGGTGGGACCGCAGGAACAGGGCCCCAGGAAGCCAGGAGCCCACACACCTCTGAAAACAGTCCAAGGTCACTGTGCACTGCATCCCTCTGAACAGTACTATGTGGGGGGACACTATCACACAGAGCCACAGAGAGACCATCTAGGATTTGGGTTTTTGGGTTCCTCAGAAAGCCTATCACTATGGGACTAATTGCAAAATAAATCGGAAGCCAAGGCAGGCAAGATTTTGTCTATTAAGGTGCAAAATGGAACAAAAGGCTCTGTCTCCTAAGATTCGAGTAAATTTAGTGGATGTGGGGCAGTTAAATGGAGTCAACACTCTGGAAGTTGGGGGGCTAGGGTGATGGTTTTCTTTCTCCATACACAGGTCTCCCTACATGCAAGACTCATTTCCCCTACATCCATCAACTCATCTCCTCTTTTAATCCGTCTATCCTTTTTTCTTTAAGGAAATTAACAATGGTTATTATATTGCACATTGTTATGTTCAAAGTAGTTGCTCAGATTACCAGGTACAGGCAGGCAAAACTGGTCAAACAATACAAGCACTGACTATTCCTTTCAATGAACTAGTAGGAATTAGCAGTACAGTTATCTTAGCTATCTTGTGTACATATACATATCTTCCTTTCCCCTTTCTTCTTTTCTCTTCCCCCATCCCAGTTCTTTCCTTCTGAGCAGTTGCTTTTGGATCTTGTTTACTCTTTCAATTTCTTACACTAGGGAGACAATACAATGTTTACACACGCGGGTCTTGTTTATTTCACTTATAAGTATGGTCTCTAGTTACATCCATTTACCTATAAAAGCCTCGATTTTATCTTTCCTTATAGATGAGTAGTACGCCATGATATAACTATTCTTATTTCACATCTTTTTTTATCCATTCCTCGGTTGATGGATTATTTGGGTTGCTTCAACGAGTTAGCTATTACAAACTGTGCTGTTATATACAGGGTGCACACATATTGCTATGATATGATGTTTTCATTTCTTCTGGGAAAATCCCTAGAGGGGAAGTAGCTGGTTGAATGGAAGCCCTAATCCTAGTTTTCTGAAGAATCTCTTTTTAATAATCTATCAGTTCTTCATGAAGCCAAACAATCTACCCGCCTGCCTTCTCTCACAGAACCCATTCATTGATGAACCCACTCTGTAAAAGGTCTGTGATGCTGTGGTAGATGTTAACATGATGCTGCCACTGACTGGAGGGATTGGCGATCAAAGGCAAGGAGTTAGGGAAGACATAAATAAGTTCACAAGTGATTATAACCCAAAAAAGGGAGAAAATCTCCACAAAAATCTATGCTGTTTCAAAGAAGGAAACAAGTTGGGTAGAACATGAACAGACTTCTGGGAGCAGGCAGAATTAGACCTTAAAGAATGAGTAAGATTTTTGAGAGGCAAAGATTGGAAGAAGAGCAGAAATGGGAATTACAGCCAAAGAAAGAGCTAGTGTAAACACACACTGAAGTGACACCACAGCACAGCGGCATCAGGAGGAAAAACGTGATGCTCCTCTCTCCTCCTCCAGAGATAAGTCCAGATCGAGGTATCTTCTTTCCAAGACCAAGAATGCCACCCTTGCTGCCTGGTCTACCAGCCCAGAAAGGTACAATCTTCACAGCTAAGTGTTCTGGCTTCTTGGGACTATATTCTTCACGTAAGTTCAAAGTAAGTTCAGTGAGCATCTGTTCTCCATGGGGAACAGAATGGCCAATCTCATCTTTCCTCTACATTACCCTTCCACTCTGCAAGCGCTACTCGACAGGACAGCCAGGGCTCCACTAGCTGTTTAGGAGTGTGATCTGACTATCAGAATGGAAGTCATGTGCTCAGAACGGCAAAGCACAAAAACAGACGCAGACCTGGTTCTGAATACTGTAGAGGAGTCACATCAGCCATAGATCTGGGAACTAACCACAGACCTTTGACAACGTACAGAACCACGACAGTGTGCTTAGAAGCTCTGGTGGAACTCTATGCACTCTATGCACATTTTTTGTGTGTGTGTGAGCTATTGATAAATGTTTAAAAATTCATAAGCAGGGGCTTGGGGGGATGGCTCAGTGGCGCAGAGCCTTCCAGGCAAGCATGAGGTCCTGAGTTCAATACCCAGTACCAAAAATAAATAAATAAAATAAAAATTCATAAGCAGAGGCTTGAGTATAGCTCAATGTTAGAGCACCTCCCTAGCATGTAAAAGGTCAAGAGTTCAATTCCTAGCATTATGGGAGAGGAAGAGAGACAGACAGGTGGATGGACAGACAGACAGAGACAAACAGAGACACAGACAGAGACAAAGACAGAGAGATAAAGGAAAAAAGGGAAGGAAGGACACACAAAGAGAAAACCTCACTTGTATATCAGTCCTCCCCCTCCAAAATGACTACACACTTCTTGAAGGATAAGGGCTCTTGCTTCTATTTGTGACACAATCATTTCATCCTTTTTAGAGCCCACGGCTCCCTGTGAAAATGTTAACAAATTCCTTAGGGGATTGAGAAACCTAATACAGCTACACTTCTGAATAATAGAAACAGCACAATGGCTACCTCAGGGGTTGGGAAGAAATTCTTACCCTTGCTTGGCATTCCTTGTCAAGAGGTCTGAGTCTCAGTGATGAATGAGTTCCTTCAAAGGAGGTGAAAATAAAAACAAGATGGAAGATGGGAAAAAATGCGAAAGTCCTATTGGGCAGGAACAATAGGCAAATGCCTCATGACTGCAAACCTTGTTTAACTCTTCTTGTGGTTAGTACTGAAATGCCAGCATTACCTCACAGCCTCAGTACTTAAAGATCTTGAGACTAAACCATGAGTAAGTACACAGGATAACCTGAAATTAAATCCTTGTGTGAATGGACAGGGTACAAAGGCATTTTATCTGTTTGGTTTACCTAATTCTTCTTCTCTTAAGTACAATTTTAGAAATGAAAGAAAAGATTTAATAGGCCTGGCATGACAAATCTCTTCCGGAAAAATTTAATTCAAAAGAAACAGCAAAGACAATAACATACTTTCACAGAGAAGGTTTACCCGAAGAAACACCTCTCCAGTTGTGACTCTCCAAACAATTTTAAAAGAATTAGCTGTAACCCAGCATTTTGTTACACACCAAGAAAAGAAAGATAAACAAACCTGAGTGCAGTCATCGGGGAAAGGGGGCTTTTTTTAGAAAAAGCCTAAGTTTGTTTTGTTTTGGTTTTTTTTCTTTTTCTGTTCTTCCTGTCTTACTCACCTTATACCAGGGTTGGACACTTTATGAAACGGACCAGACTGGTAAGGTTTTTGTTTGCTTGGCCCATGAAACCTCTATTGAAACTATTCAGCTCTCCCAGTGTAGTAAGAAGGCAGCCATAGATGTGTTAATAAACAAGCACAGCTACGTGCTAATTTCCAACCCTAAAGAAGATGGAGAATTCTCCATGTGAGATTCATTATTATAATTATTATAACTGATGAAATATATTTGTAAGTAGATAGGCCAGTTAGAAATTGCCTGGGACAGAGACTAGAGCAAACTGTTTTAAATTTAGTGAAATGGATGATTAATGGCAAGCATTTAGCAAACCCTGAATAGCAGCCACTGAGAAGAGCCAGAGAGTTGCATTCATGGATGGTTACGCAGAGCTACATCTGCTAGCTATCCAGGAAAAGCTGAAAAATAAGATAAAGTAAAAACTGGTGATGATAATTATTATTCTGTCTTCTGTTGCTATAACAAAATACTTGAGACGAGATAATTTATAAATGTGTGTATTTGGCCAAAGGTTCTGGAAGCTAGGAAGCACAGACCCTAGAATCCGCTCAGCAGTCAGTGGTCAGGGCCTTCTAGCTGTGACACAACGAGACATGCCAGTCAGCTCTGTCTCTCTTCCGCTACTTATAAAGCCATCCTTGCCAGCGTGGGGACCCATTCCCATCACCTCATCTCATCCTAAGTACCTTCAAAGGCTCCACCTTTGGGGGGTACCAGAAATTGAACTCAGGACCTCATGTGTGCCAGGCAGGCACTGCACCACTGGGCTACAGCCCCACCCCGAAGGCTCTATCCTATGTTAACAGTATTAACATCAAGGTGGACAGTAAGTTTCCAATGTAAGAGCTGTAGAGAGACATATGTGGAGCATCATGCCAATTTTGTCATAAAGGCATGTTATTGTGGGTGTATGATACCCACATTCACTATCTAGAATAACTTATCGATGAATTATTTGTTTTAATTTTATGAATACTGTTAACAGAAAAAATATCCAAGAAAATAAAGTATTAAATTTTTAATAATTATTCAATGTTCATAAAAAGCAGCCAAATTTCAACACTATTTTTTGATGTACAAAATCTAAAAAGTAACAATGGAAATAAAATTTCTATATGAATTACAATGCAAATGCCAATAAAACTCTACACAAAAATCTTTACTTCGATTATCAAGCCAAACACAGTCTTCACCCATGACAGTAGCATGTTCCACGCAGATGCACCCGTTACACCATCGAGCGCAGGTATTTTGCCTTCCTGACCTTCTCATAGGACACACTTGACATCTTCCTGATCTTACTGTTTTGTTGGGAGGTTCTTATCATATGACTCAATGTACGGTTAACAGAAACACAAAATATCAATAAAATATGAAATTCTTAATATGTACTGTGCATTTGGAATAAACATGCACATTTTTAAATCTGGTGTGCACTTCTTTACAAAACTGAAACAATAAGACCAGACAGGAAGTCCTATATGAACTACAATGAAGATATCAATAGAACTGTTCAACAGAAATAATCTTTGCTTTAGTTGTCATGCCCTAGGCCGTCTTCGTACCTGACAACTTTGCATGTCCTAGCGACACATCTCATTTACACCAAAAGCACATGTGCTTAGCTTTCCTTCCCTATGTGACAGGCCATTCTTGTCACCTCTCTTGTCTTCCTTTCTACTATATTGTACAATGTACACTAAGCAGGAAAATAAAGCAATAAAGTATCAAATATGTGATGAATGGTTAGAATAGACATCAACATTTTCAAAACAGCTATTTACTTGCTTATAAAACATAAAAGATAATATCAGAAATGCAAGCCTAGGTGAAACTTCAGTGTAAATACAAACAGAGGTCTACCATAGAAATAATCTTTACTTAAGCTGCCACATCAAGGCAGTCTTCACATATAATAGCTACATGTCCCATACACAAGTATCACTTACATTGACAGCACCTATGTTTTGTTTTCCTGTCCTTTCTTATAGGGTACAAATGACATCTTATTGGTTTTCTTGTCATCATAGTAGGGGATGTGGTGCCTGACTGGTAACCTATCAGCTCAACAGTGTGTTTCACAATTTTTTGCACAGTTCTCTGGGCAGAAGTATTTTCTTTTCCTCTGTTGTAAATGACCTCTTATAAGCTTCAGTTCTAATCTTTTAAGAAAAATTTTCCATGATACTTTATACTTATAATTTTCTTTGAAAGCTACCAAATTATTTTTTTAACTACCAAACTATTTATGCCACACATGTCAAATAAAACACAATCATTGGTCAGTGCTTTGCACTATAAGTGACATCATAGTTGCTGCTCAACTCTTTAACAATATCTACTCTACCTTTGGAATTGTAGAAAGTGACCATCTTGGGCTTCCAATCTGTCAAGGTTTCCTTGTCAGTATTTCCATGAAGATGCAATATTGACCTCAGAAGTACTTTTTTTTTTCCTTTGCCATATATGGGATACATGTTCTATCTTTCTTCCATCCAAAGACTGTACTATACAAGTCTCTGTTTTGAAATTGCAATATTTCATTTGGAATTTCTGTTTTGTTCCTATATCCAGTTCCCATTCTGGTCAACTTGTGCTCTATTAGTGAATGTTACATCAATTGGAAACTGAAATCAACTGTCAACTGTCACATTCTGACTAGTTTGAGAGATGAAGCAACAAGTCTGTTCACAACGTACTTTAGTTTATCACTATATGATGAAGGACCTGGTGCCTGAGTTCCAGGATAAATTTGTAAACTGAAAGCATAATTCTTCACATCTATCAGGGCATACATTTTTATGTCATATTTTGAAGGTTTGGGGGAAATATACTTCCTGAAGCTACAGTGGCTATGAAATGCTACAAGATGTTGATTAATAGTCATATATTCAGATGATACGTAAACTGCTTGACAATTACCCACAAATTTCTCCAACAATGAGCAGATAGCAGCCAAATTATCAGTTCTTTTTTGTTTCTTGGCAGGTGATTTTGTAATCAAACCTGAGGCAACTGTAAAGAAAAGCAAATGTCCTCAGTGTCATTGTAACTCTACAAACTTCAAGCTTACCCTCATCAATTTTCCTAAGTCTTTTACATTCCTGTGATGATCATGAGAAGTCCCTCCTAAGCGCAGCAGAGCTGTGAATCCTTTCAGCTCAGCTAGTGAGGTGTGATAATAAATACATTTTGAGTATGACTACTGGTGCATACAGAACATTTTACTTATATTTTAGCATCTTACAGCATTTCACCTGTCACAATTCCCAACACTGAACAACAGTGCTGGTATTCTGTCCAACAGGTTTCACCCCAGTAAAGATCTTCACTATATTTTTGGATCTAGCTCCATTTGGTTTCACAGCCATCACAACATTTCACCTAGTCAAACATGCATTCACATTGCTGTGTTCTTTATCATCTGAATCAAAGACGTCTGCATTGCCTGTGTCTGTACTGGTAGATTCCTGCTCCATTTCACTGTTGCAGGAACACTGGCTTACACAGCCAACGTCAAAGTCATCATCTTCATCTTCCAGGAATGAGTGATTTGATACACTTTTGATCTTCTCCAGAACTTGGAAATCTGGTTTTTCATGTGTCACAATACTGATTTGGGGTACTTTTATAAGAAAAATCAAAATAAGCTCACATTCTATTATGGTAAAGTACACATTTACATAAAAGAATGGTGCTGGGAAACACATGCAAAACCTGTTAGAAGGAGCGTAAGTGTGGGTAAAAATCCTGGTTTGACGCTTCTGCATACGTGTACCTGTCTTGCTATTTGTCATGCTAAATGGGAAAACACAGAGATGTTTCCTGTATCCTGCAGAGACCAGAGTCAGCTGCCATTATGCTAAAGTACAAATTTTCAGTAGAAAAGTAAGGGTTTTTTTTTACCCAATGTGACATCCCATGGGTTGCATATCATTCTCTCCTTGGTATCCAGGATTCATGTGCTTCTCACATACAGTGACTAAGCATTCATTCCATCCCAATAGCTGCAACATCTTCAATCTTTTCTAGCACAAACTCAAAAGTCCAATGTCTCTAGTGTCTCATTTTGAAATACAGGTATGACTCAAGGCATAATTTATCCCAGGACAAAGTCATTCTTGCCATGAAACTGTGAAATCAAAATAAGTTATGAACTTCTAAAATGTGATGGTGGGAGAGCAATGGGATGGACATTTCCATTTGAAAGGCATCAAGAAAGAGGTTACTGGTCCTAAATGACTTCAGAACTCTATAAAATAAACAACATCAAGCCTTCAGGCTCTTCTAGAATAAACTTTCACCCCATATGCCATGGATATACTGGGGGATTTGAGCTCCTGAAGTCTTAGGCAGCTTTGTCCCTACAGCTTTGCTGGCCTCAGGCACAGTTCTCACAGGTTGGAGCTTCACACCCGCAGTTCTCCCATGCCAGTCCTTAACTGGTGATTCCACAGTGCTAAACAGTCTCATGCCGATGGCTCTATTAGCACAAGAGTGTCAAGGGATGCACTAAGTCTCCCCAAATTCATATGCTGAAACCCTAATTCCCAGTACTTCAAGGTAGGACATACATCATGTGCTATGTGATAATGTTTCAGTCAGTGACAGAACACACAGATGACTGCGATCCCATAAGATCACCCCAGAGCTGACAAGCAACAATGGCATGAATGGAAGTGGAGTAGCTACCAATCAAACACTGCCAAACAGCAAGAGACCACCTCAAAAATGTCCACGAACTTCACCTATGGTCACTGGTGCAGGGGCAAAAGTCATATAACATAGCACGAGCAGTGATGCGCTGTATTTTGGTAGAAGAACATTTATGAAATTCCAAGAGGATTAAAGACATCCTTAAGAGTTGAAAAGCAAGGAAGAGTTAGAGAACATCTTGGCAGTAGCTACAAAAAATGGGTAGTGGCCCGCAAGTGTGATCTCACCACTCTCACCACAAGGCTGAAACAGGAAGATCCAAAGTTCAAGCCCAGTCTGGGCAACTAAGTAAGACCCTGCCTCAAAAGTAAAAAATTAAAAAAGCCTGGGAGATGTAGCTCAATGCAAAGGTTCTGGGTTCAATTTCCAGGATGGTCCCAAGATAATTATTATTATTATTGTTATTGTTATTGTTATTATTATTATTGGTGGGATCCTCTCATTCTTTTGGGGGGAGCTTCAGGAAAGTAAAAGGTCAGAGGTGAAACAAGAAATATGAAACCTGATTATCTACTTTGGACTACACATTGAAATACTACCCGTGTTTACATAATGCTTCATGTTTCAAAAGATTCCTCCATATCCTTTCATTTAATCTTAATAACTATCACTGAGGATGTACAGTAGGCGTTTCTTTCATACAGGAAGACAAACTTAGAGAACACAAAGGAAGTAATACAGCCCACAAAAGGCAGAAGCCAGACATTATCCCAAACCTGAACCCACATGTCCAAATGCTCGCAAATTATACGGTGGTGTGGCCCTGGCCTGGGTCTCAGCTTTTTCATCAAAAAAAGAACAAGAAAAAAAAATATTAATAAGTCACAGTGAGTGATCAATAAATGTCAGCTATTATTATCTTAAATTCCACAAACATAACCCTTACACCAACCAAAGGAGCCCGTCCTCTCTCCCTCGCCACGTGTTCCGGCTCCATCCAAGGATAATGGTAGTGATACCCAATGACAACAGTAACAACTCACACTCACCAAATATTTACCACACACCAGGCTCTGTTCTAGCCACTTTGCCTGCATCACCTCTATCATCTGCAGCACTTTCTGGGCAGAGATCACACCTGATCAGCTTGTGTACCTGCTTAACTCCTGCCACACAGCAGGCATTCAATAAATGCTGGCTGAACTGAAGCAGAAGGCAAGGTGTGAGCTTCTTGAGCTATGTTCTTTTTCCTTCTACAGCCTCTCCTGTTTCCTACAGTGATTTATGGTGTTGAACCAGGTTATGAGGGGGGCAGGGTATTATTATTCTGCCAAAGATGTTAACAGTCTCTTTGAAATGCATTCTTTGATTTAATGAAGTCATCAGGAATGTCTTTCCAAGTGCAAGAAGAAAACAATCTACTATCCAGAACACCCACATATTTACAAATCTAGTCTATTTGAAGGAGATAATTTAAGATGCCACTGGCAGAAGTTTAATCACCTATAATCTAACCGTCTACAGAAAATGCTAAAAAGATTTTGAAACTTAATACTTAAAAGCAAACAGAAGACACTGAAAAAATCAGGTTATATAATTAGTGAAGCACTTTGAAACAGAATACTCACAGAAAAATAAACAGAAAAAAATACTTCAAACAACAGAGTGAAAAATGCTCTTCATAGTTTCCTAAGAGGCACTTGGAACAGGTCATTTAAGTCCAATGTTCCCCACCCCCACCTCTGCTAACTGCAATAGCAACAAGCTCTGATAATAATTTGAAAAGACTACTTCCAGTTGACTTTTCTTACTCTCATGAAAAAAAAAAATTTACACACACATATAATCTTCTGCATTTTCGTCTTTATTTGGCATCCTGTAAGAAATTCCAGATTTAAGTGTTGTGTCAAGTACATAATAACTTTCTGGAAATTGCTAGAGTTTTAGAAACAGTTTCTAAAAGGGAACATCCTATGATAATGAGAGGGTCCAGGGCACACTGCCCCAAAATACCGCCCCACAGAACCTGAGACAGTAGGAGCAAGCAGCCTGCTCCTCCTTCTCCCCACCCTTCTTCCCAGCAGCAGGTCACCAAACTCTCTGTGAGAGGGGCCCTCCTAATATCCAGAAGAAAGGAACAACCTAGCTTCTGAAGTCATGTGTGACAGAGGAGAATGGGAATGAACAGACCTTGCTAAGGGAGCGAGGTTATTACCACTGAAGCGTACTCCTTTTCTAACCATGTACGTCCACGACTGTCTTCT
>PVKN010020514.1:0-15905 GCA_004027915.1 Capromys pilorides
CCAAATAGCCTAATTCACAGCAACAGAAAGTAGAACAGGAGGAGTAGGAAATGGGAAGGCAGTGTTTAAAGGGTCAGAGTCTCCATTTCAGAAGAGCAAACTGGTTTGTTTATTGTGTGTTTATTTTGTAGTACTGAGGTTTGAACCTAGGACCTTCACATTGAGATACATCCCAGCCCTTTTTATTTTGAAATAGGGTCTCACTAGGTCACTAACTTGCCCAGGGAGGCTAGGTTCAAATTTACAATCCTCCTGCCTCAGCCTCCCGGATAGCTGTGACTGCAGGTGTGTGCCACCACCCATGCCCAGCTAAGATGCAAACGCTGTGCAAAAGGCTGGTGCCCACAGCAGCGCGACAATGTGAATGTGTTTGATGCCACCTAGTGCACACCTAAAAATTGTTAAAATGTTACATTTCATATCCTATTTCTATTTCACAACAGTATTTTTTTTTTTTAAACTAAAGTAGTCCAGAGTCCAGGCAGAGCCCTGGGTGCCCTAAATTCTCACAGTACTGAGTGTACAGGGACCAAACAGCTGGGACCTGCCCCCATGTCATGCTGTGTAGTTGCTTAAGGGTATTTTACATAGAAAGAAATTTTCAAATTAGAACAATTGCTGGACAGACTCCATTTAGGCTTGGAAAGAATCACACCCACCTTATCCACATACCTCATCCCCACACAGGTTCACCCCACTTCCCACCCCACTGCCCTCACAGTAGCTGCACTGTCAGCTAGTGTGGGGGTCCAGGAGGGTGCTGGGTAGGAAGGGCTGTGGGGCAGGCTCCTGGACAAACTTCCCAGCTGTCCCTATAATCCCAGCTGGGGCTGGCCCGCCTCTTACATCTCCAGGGGTGAGAGACAGAATAGAAAGGGTAGAAGCCACATCAAAGGTCCACAGAAGGCCAAGGAGAGAGGTACAACACAGAACACAATCTTATGCATCCAGGGTACATGGGGACATGGGAATGGTAGAGAGGTGAATGACCCCCTCCCAATCACGTCCACACGGGACTCGTGGACATGGCTGTATTTGGAAGAGGAGTCTTTGCAGATAAGTTAATTACATGAAAAGACCTTGAGATGTGATCATCACAGGTGGCCCAGTGGGCCCTAAATCTATGGTGAGCATCCTTACATGAGAGCGTGAAGGGAATTCAGGGCCAGAGCAAAAGGCCATGTGACGCTGGGGACAGATTGGAGTGACGCAGCTACAAGCCAAGGAATACAAGGACTGCAGTGGACACCAGAGCTGGGAGAGGCCTCGAACAGACCCTTCCTCAGAGCCTCACAAGGAGCCAGTCCTGCCAACACCTTGATCACAGACTCCTGGCTTCTCCAGCTGTGACACAGCACATTTCTGGTGTTTTGGGCCATGAGGACATCCCCACAAGATCTCCTAGGCAATGGGATGGCAAAGCCAGAGAGGACCAAGGCGGCCTGCACTGTCTGGGTTCCACTCTGCTCACAGCCCACAGTGTTCCCAGGCTGCGCTAATAATTCCCCAGGGAGTCGGAGACACTAAGGGATATCAAAATGAAGACAGAGGGGACAGCTCCCTGTCTGTCCCAAGGCAGAGGGCCCAACCCTGCCCCAAACAGACCTGGACCAGGGAAGATGTCCAAGACCATGGGGGCCCTGTCCAGGGGACCCCGTGCCAGCAATGCTGATACTACAACTCCACTGCTATGATGCACCCACTAGCTGTTCCCACCTCCAGGACAGCTGAGTAACCACCCTCAGTGGAAAGTTCCCTTGTTGGAGCTTCTCCCTGCTGAAACACAAGCTCTTGGAACAAGATAAAACTTTTAATTTGTAAGTGCCACAAAGCTGGTCTAGAACAAAAGAACCCCAGGCCCTTGGCTTGAGGGACAGACAGACTTCCGTGCCTCAGCAGCCTGTGCCTGTTTCATGACTCACATCAGCTCTGATGACGAGCTCCCTGAATCTTCCCCAGGGGTGGTGGCAGCCTCAGCGGGGGCTGGATCCCAGGTCAGCTCACACGCCAGATGGGGAAGCAAATCTCAGGGATGCCCAGCACGAAGTCCCTGGCATGGACCCACCAGGACAGAAGTACACTGTCCAGCCAGCCACTCCTGAGCAGCTAGCTGGCTAGAGAGACCTCACCTGCCAGCCAGCAGGGCGGATGTGACACGGCAGCCATGCTGGACGCTAGCGGCCAGCATGCAGGGCAGGCTCAGAAGCTGGCTGGACAGGAGGGACACCACCAGGGGTGCCCAGCCAGTACAATGCTCTCGCTCTGCAGTTGACAAAGCTGAGAATCAAACTGAGACCTCTTGTTCTTCTTGTTCTTCTTCTTGTTCTTCTTCTTCTTCTTCTTCTTCTTCTTCTTCTTCTTCTTCTTCTTCTTCTTCTTCTTCTTCTTCTATTTTTTTTCCTTTTTTCTGGCACCAAGAATTAAACTCATAACCTGGCATTTGACAGGCAGGCATTGTGCCACTGAGTTATAACCCTGGCCCCTGAGGCCCAAACTATAAAGTGATCTGTTCATGACTATCCAGAAGGATAGGACAAAGGCTTATTTCCCCAGGGGTGAAGTTAAGAGTTTTGCTACAGTCAAGGGACAGGGCAAAGCTGGGTGTGGTGGTACACACTATTATCCCACACTCGGGGAGGCTACCCTGGGAGGATCACAAGTTTAAGCCCAGGCTGGGCAATTCAGCAACTTAACAAGACCCTGTCTCAAAAAATAAATAAATAAAAAGGGCTAGGTTTGTAGCTCAGTGTGGAAGCCCTGGTTCCGTCTCCGACGCCACACACACTATTAAAGTGTAGGTCAGCCCACGTGAGGAAACTCTGGGGAAACGGCTGGGGATTATTTTCCTCCTCTCTCCCAGTATAGCCTGTGAGGATCTGAGTTTTGGGAAACACAGTTTTACAAATAAAACCAGAGCCAAGCAGGGATTGCACAGAAAACAGTAGTAGCTCACTGGGCACCTCCTGGGAGAAGGTGCCCACCTCAGGCTGGCAGTTCTGTCCTCAGTGGAGGGCAGCAGTGATCAGACAGCCATGAAGGTGCAGAGCCAGCCCTTCTCAAAGGCTGCTTTGTCCTGTGCAGGGAGAGGCCTCCAGTCTGGTCAGCCTGGGAGGCTGCAGGCCCATCTCCCAGTCCTCCAGGGGGCCCACCTTGCCTTTGTGGCCTCAGATCACGCACCAGGCCTTGCAGTGTTGTCTCTATAGACTCCTGTGACAGGGGTGTGTCTCGGTGGTGGGGTGCCTGCCTTGCACATACAAGACCCTAAGTTCCATCCCCAACGCTGAAGAATAAATGAATGAATGAAAGCTATACCTAAGGTTCCCAGAGGCCCCTGCCAGCCAGGCCACTACAGTAACCACTGTCCCGAAACTGGTGGCTGAGGAAGCGGTGGGACCCTCTGCCCGGGAGAAGCGATTGGCTCCAAGGACCACTCCACACAGTCAGTCCTAAGGAAGGTCTCTCTCAGAGTCCCTACAGACCAGACACAGGTACCTGTCACTTCCAACTAGTCTAGGTCACTGAGCCCAAGCACAGAGGGGCCACACTTTCACCCCCTACACGCCATCCTTCTGCTGGTCTCTATGGCTGCCCCACCTTCCCAGGTGTCTGTCTGACTGTGGGGTCCATTCGTGCGTGCCCCACTGGATTGCGCCTCCTCATAGCTCAATATCACATCAGGAGCCTGAGTGTCCCCAAAGCAGCAGGGGAGAGGGTGAAGAGACAATGGAAGAGGAGCACTGGGTTGGGTCTTCCTTCTCTCTGGCTCTCAGGGACCCCACCCCCAACACACAGAGTGGCAACCAGCAAGCCAGTACCAATGGCACCCCATAGGGCAGCATCCTTGGCCTCACTGTGACCCCATAGCATCTCAGAACATAGGACACTCATGGTCTCAGCAGTCCTCATAGCAGGTCCCAGCGCTAGGCTCTCAGCTACACCAGAAGTGACAGGCTCAGTGATAGCCAGTGGTCAGTGATGACCACAGCCCCATAGAGAATGTACCAGGCAAGAGCTGAGAGGTCTGAGCAGGGACACAGGGTTTCCTGGACTTTGGGAGGCTGAGGCAGGAGGATGAAGTGTTGAAGTCAAGCCTAGGAAATTTAGTGACATAGAGAGGCCCTGGGGGTGGGGAAGGGGTGGTGGCTCTCAGTCTGGAGGCCTTCAGTCTCTAGGACCGCAAAAGCAGCTCAGTTAGGAACCACAGCTCTGCGGGAAGGAGGGACTCCTTTCCCCTCATTTATCCACTCATGCCTGTGAACCGTGAGTCTGTGCTATGTGTACACACATGCGTGTGAACATGCACACGTATGTCACACACATGTGAACAAACACACACGTACCTCCTCCAAGCACCGGGAGCCTCCACCTCTATAATCAACAGCTGGCAAGGCCCAGAAATGCTATTTCAGGGAGGAGATCAAAGCAGCTTTGAAGACAGACTGACTGGCAGCAAAGCAGCCAACCACACAGTGGACAAACCCACCCAGCCACCCGAGAGCCACGGTGGGCTTCCCATCCTTTCCCCAGATCTTGGTGCCCACCACTTGGATTTTTACAGCGGTCACAGATGTGAAAGTGGCATGTTGAAAAAATGAAAGAAAAATAGCAAGGGGGAGAGGAGCGCCGAGTTTAAATAAAAGCCAGACTTGGTAAAGCTCCGTTTGGGGAGCAACATTCTACCCCACAAATTTAGAACAATCAAAAGCAAAAGAAGTATTTCTCCAAAATGAGTACGGGTGACCCTTAGGTGCTTAGCCTCCCAAGCATCAAGAAAGCTCCAAGTCCAGCGCGCCAGGCAGGAGGGGAAGGGCCGAGGAGCAGTCTGCCTACCTGTTATCCGGTCCCTCTCCATTCCTACGGATATATTTAGCAGCAGGCAGGCGGGCGTGAGTCTGGGAGTCCGGGCTTCCCCAGTTCAGAGGCGGCTCCTTTCTCACCCCTGTCGCCCTCCCTCTTTCTGCCTCCTCCTCCTCCTCCTCCAAAAACACTCTTTGTCTGGTCTAATTTCTTCAATCTGTTGCAATCACGAATACATCCAAATTACCACATTTCCATGTGTGGATCATATGTTTGTGCTCCAAACTGAAGTAGCATTGTCTCTTCGAAACAGGAGGGAAAAGGAAGCGAAAAGAGAGAGGGCAAAAATCGGGGCAGAGGGCTAAAGGGGGGCTGCGAAGGGATCCGGTGGCGCCTGAGTGCCCCCCACACGCGAGGACAGCCAGCCTTCCGTGCGGTGGCTTCAGTGGTCCAGCGTGCAGCTTCCGGAGGCGCGGGCTCCTGTCTCCACCCCCTTCAGCCCCCGCCGCCCTGCGTCTCGCTGCTCCTTTTTAATATCCACTTGGAGATGCTTAACTTAGGCTCTTGGAAACCAACTCGCGGAGTCAAATTCCTGGCGACTTCTAAAGTCTTTCATTTTCCCAGTCCGGCGATGTTGCGATTTCCTTGAGTTTAAGTGTTTTAAAAACCTAGTTCCTGCCTTGCTTTCCTCAGCCCAGGCTGGCCCAGACCTGCGCCCTACAACGGGGCTGAGCTGGGTGGGAGGATGGCCACGTTCCCGTCCCTGCAAGCAGGCGGGCTGAGGGAAGGTTCCAGAGCACCTGCCCAGGATGCACACGCCCTTTCAAGCCACCCCTGTCCCATTAGCCTGTGGTGTCAGAAGGAGCTGCTGTCCCCACCCCAGCCTCGAGGGCAAGCCGGATGGAGGCTTCCTGGAAGATTCCTACCACACAGGCATGAGTCAGTAAGTCTCAGCAGTCCCCTGGGAGGGAGCATTCTCTTGCTGCCGATTTCCCCAGACTCAGCGGCCTTGGGAACAGGGGCGAGGCTGGGGGCTCAGCACTGTTTCATGCTAGGCTCTGTTTCCTGGAGTCCCAGGGGGTATTCACCTGGCAACCTGGGTATCCCCACTAGCACCAGAATCTGAGCTGAAACAGAGCCGGTGGCAGGAAGGGGCAGCAACAGCAAAGTGCGCCCCAGGGTGTAAGGGCAGCCTCGCCTGGAGGGTCCACTCAAACCTCAGAGATACATTTTGCTTTCCCAATTCTATTTAAAGGAAATACATATTCATGCCAACACTAAAGCTCAGGCTATTTCAGCTTCTCTTGGAAAAGGGAGGACATCTGGCTAGACTAGGGAAGCCTTCGACCACTGGAATTGGACTGCAGACCACTGCTCTCACTGGACAAAATGTGCATCTTCTGGTTGCTCTGGTCCCCTAGGCCATGTCAAGCATTTTTGTGATTTCCCTCCCTCGAGGAGGTCTCTGAGGTTACAGTCCCTACCCCACAGGGCCACCGGAGTTATGTGTGGCCAGACAAGAGTTATGTACAGCACTCTAGATGACAGAGCCAAAGGCCAGGACCGTCATTTCCCTGTGCCGGGCGGAACACTGAGAGCATTTCTCACAGCAAAGGCATCTTCTTGGGGGAGGTGGAGGACGATTCCTAGCCTTCTGAGAGATACCAAAGTAGCTGCCAGCCCCTCCCAGGGCAGCCTGGACAGTGTCTGATTGATGAGAAGGACCAGAGGCTCTCAGCCACTGACCCCACCCCACCCCTAGATCACATCCATGTGACTTTGACCTTGTTTGGAAAAGGGTCTTACAAAGGTGCTTAAGGGCAGGATCTCAAGACTGAGTGATTCCCTGGGTAGGCCCTAAAGGCCACCATCAAATTCAAGGAAGAAGGAGGTCTGTTTTGTTTTGCAGTACTAGGGCTTGACCCCAGAGCCTCTGCGCTGACTGGCATCCCCAGATCTCTTTATTTTTTGAAACAAGGTCTCACTAAGTCACTCAGTGGCCCAGATTATGCTCAAATTTGTGATTCTCTTGTCTCAAGTACTGGGATTACAGGCATGGGGAACTGTGCCCAGACAGAAGAGGGACAGATGACACATACAGAGGAGATAGGAGAGGGGGACAGCATGGGAGATGCTGCCTGGACACTGCAGTGACTCAGCCACAGCAAGGAATGCCTGGAGCCACAGAAGCCGGAAGAGGCAGGAACAGATTCCCCCGCTAGAACCTCTGGGAGGAACCCAGCCTCACCGGCACCTGGCAGCTGAATTTCAGATCAGCAGTGCCAAGTTCAGGCCTGTGGCGTCCAGAGCCACTGACGGCATTTAAATCCACTCAGTGTGTGCCCACAGGACACGACGGCAGGCAACCCAAACACACTGAAAAGCCATGGTTCCGGCAGCTGCTTTCTGTCATTATATATACATTTTTTTCTAAAACATATGTGAAACCATTATGAACTATCACTGGCACAGAACCATGAGGCTCATAGAGGTTTTTCAGTTTATATATTTTACTATCTTTTGTGACTTTTAAAAAAATTGTCCTTATTGGTCTTTCTGGTGACATAAGGTAATGTTGGTCCCCTGTACTGTTTAGAAACCACAGGACAAGTATAAAGGAGAAACCCTGTTATGACCCTCCAGCACCAACACCCACTGGAGCAGGCGGGCCAGGAAGGCCCCGGAGGCCTTGGGATCCTGTCTGCCTGTGGAAATGTGGGAGCCTCGAGTTCATGGCTGTGGCCAGTGCAGCTGCTGAGCACAGCCCTGACCCTGCTTTTCACTGCAGTTTAGCTCAAGGTCTGCTTCCCTACTGGACCTGAAAGTCCAAGTGCTCCCAGCCTGTAAGTCTAAGTGCTCTGGCCCAACGCAGGGAGAATTGGTAACAAAATCCAGTGGCCCCACCAAGGGCTGCATTTGTTAAGAGCAACACAGCAGGAGGCACAGATGGGGAAAGACCAGGCAGCAGGGACAGTGTCCTAGGCTTGGTGCAGGTCCCAGGGAGCGACCAGCCCAGGGCCCAGGAGTGGATCCTCAGGCCACTCCCTGCAGAGAGGAGGTGGCAGTGGGGCTGTGAAACCTATCCCGCCTCAGGCCTGGAGGCACGGTCACAGGTTAGACACAGCTTCGCCCAGCCTCCCTAAGAACTGCAGTGCAGCAGCACTCTCCCCACCAGCCACAGCTCTGAGACGAGTCCAGGGTGCTGCTACCCCACAGCCCTTCCAACAGCACCTCTGTCCCCTGGGCCACACTGACCCACACCCGTCATCTGAGCACCCCTACTGATGGCACCCCCAAATCTCAGAGTGGAGCCCCCTGGCACAGAGTCCCTAGGCAGGAGCAGCGAGGGGCCTAGGTAGGCCGTGGAGGAATCACAGGATCCCCTACAACTCACACACGGGAACACGGGCATTATGTGGCCATCCTTCCTTCTTCAACCAGACCTGGGAAACTTTTCCTTGAGGCCTCATCAGGTGCTTCCTTTGTAAGAAGTCTTCTATAGTTGGGCCCTCTCCTGGCCCATGGGGCAAAAGGAAAAGGCTGAGGATTTTCTCTCTCCCCACCCACCTCCCAGTGTCCAGGTGCCGTGACCAAGGTCTAGTTGGGGCAGGGAACTCCCACACTCGCCCTGCAGCACCCCTGCCTTCAGCCTCACCAGGAAGAGCATCCACTCATGCCAGACCCTGCTGGGAGAGCACAGAACAGCATCCACCATCCTGCGAATACTGAGTGGCCAAGGCCACCCAAAAAGCAAGCCTTGGTCCGCATGATCTCGATGCCCCGGGACCCCAGAAAGGAGGTTTCTAGGACTGGCATTGCATGCTCCCAGTGCACACCCAGGTGAAGGAAGGGCCCTGGAGGAGCTGGAGAAGACTTTCTGGTTGAAGGGACACTCCCCAGGACTGAGCTAGTTTTTTATTTGTCACCTGCCATGTCATGCACCCTAGTACAGCGATGTGTGAACCCTCAGGATGCAAGCCAAGTACAGGGTAGGTGCAAATTCTCATTTAAAGCCCAACTTTCCTAGCTGAGGATATGGCTTATTGTTAGAGTGTTTGCTTAGCATGTGTAAGGCCCTGAGTACAAAGCCAGAAAAAAAAAAAAAGTTTTTCTGTTCATTTCCTGCTCGTCCCAACTCAACCAGTGAAGTCTTGCTTTCCTGAATTTCAAATAAAGGGCTCCAGCCCCAGCCCCCACCTCTGTACCTGCCAGCAGAATGGGCAGCCGGCCGAGACCCTCAGCCGCTGCAGAGCCGGGGCCTCCAAAGCAAGCTGTTTCCCAGCCTGGGGCCGCTGCATTCCTCTCCAAAATCTTCCTTCCACATTTTATTGTACCTCAAGATGCTGCTGTGCCGAGGGGCTGGGGAGATAGCTCCATGGCACAAGTGCCTGCCTGGCAAGTGCAAGGTCATGAGTTCGAACCCCAGTCCCACCAAAAAAAAAAGATGCTGCTGTTCCTAAATATAACCCAGCTCCTCTCTGCCCCTGGGGCTGTTGCAGAGTTTATGGGTACAAATGTGCTGGGCCACCCCACTGCTTTGACAGCGCATGTAGGCCAGCATAGAAAGGAACGGAGACACAGCAAAGCAACCCCGACTGGCCAGATTCCACCAACAACAGCTCTCACATTCAGCCATCCACGTCAGGCTGCAGCCTGACTGGGGCTGGTGCTTCACCCCCTGAAGGAGCACCTGTGTGGAGCACAGGTGACAGCCCATTCCTCTGCAGAGTGGACCCAAACTATAGGTAGGTCCCACTTCTCACAGGGAGCCCACCTTACTGCCTGCTCAGTGGGTGCCCAATATATGTTTCTTGGGTGAATAATGAATTGAGAATCCAACAAGTAGATGTTGCAGAACAGTACCTCCTCAAAGAACGGTCACCAGCCCAGCAGTCACATTTGGTTAGCAAGCATGTCCAATGGGATGGTGCCACCCAGGAACAAGTATGTTCATAATTTCAAGTTAAATAGCTGTAAGCACCCTGTGTCTCCCCAGTGGCCCAGACCTTTTTGATTTCTTTCTTTTCCTCCTTGTGGACAGTACTCTCTGTAACTTTCTTCCCCAGATAGCAAACAGAGAGAAGAGCTACTTCTTAGCCAAAGCAAAGGAAGGTTGATATTTCTATTTTAAACTAGCTTGTTGGGCTGATTCCCCTAAACTGCTCTTATCAAATTTAAGTCAGCAGCCAGCTTCAGGCAACCACTCAGGAGAGGCACAAAGAGCCAAGGCCAGCCAGCTAAGGGGATATGAAGAGAGGGACCCAAGCTGTCCTGGAGCCCAGCTGGGACCAGAAGGCTAAGAGAGCGCTCTGCAGAGAGAACACCTCTAGGGATGACAACACAGCAGCCATCCTAAGGCAGAGCTCTGGGATAGGGAAGAAAGGTGAAGTGCAAGGATGGAAAGGGGTCAGGACCAGGCTGGAAAGCCTCGGGAGCCTGGGGCTGGGGCTCAGAGTTTATCCATGGTGAGCGGCGGGCCGAGGGCTCACTCATGAGGGGACGGTGGCCAGATTTGATGCACATACGGCTGCGAGGCAGAAGGACCCTGGGCCGTGGGATTGTTCAGAAGCACTTGGTAAAGGCCCATGGCTATCAGCTTACGGACACAGGACTCACAGTGGGGAGACAGTGTGGGGATGAGGGTACCCATGTATCCAAGGACAGCAAGGACCTGACCTGGCCATGCCAGTAGGATGGGCAGCCCATCCATAGGCTGATGTGTGTGGTGGGGGAGCCAGAGGTGACAAAGTCATGACCTGGGGGTACCAGGCAGACAGAGGTCAAGGTCAACACTTAGACTTCCAGCCTGAGAACCTTGATTCTCAAGAAGGAAAAATGGGCATCCATGGGCAGGAAAAGACAGAACAAGCCCAGGGGTCCCTGAAGTAAGATCTGGCAGCCTTCTCCAGCGGCTCCCTCCACAAGGCATGCTTTCACTCATGCACCCCACACAGGGCAGCTGCCCACATACACATGCACGGAGCAGCTATTCAGCACCAAGGCAGTGTGCCACAGTGCCTGGGGCAACAGTGGGAGCAGTGTGGCAGGCCCTGCCCTCCTGGCACCTCCTGTCTACTGGGCATGGTGGCAGCTAAACAGTCACAGCCAAGTGTCATCAGCTTTAGGCTGGGGTGGGGCCCAAGCCAGGCCTGGAACAAAGTGGCATTAAAGAGATCCGGTCAAAGGAAGAGAGAATGGAGAGAGATGGAGGCACCAGCTTGGCTAGGAGAGGCCAGGCCTTTGGCACCTCTGGTACAATGTACCTTAGTGAAGACTAAGATTCTCCCACGGGAGGGGTCATCTACCCCAACAGCCAGAAGCAGGTGTGTGAGGGTCCTGTGGCTGCTGTAACCAAATGCATAAACCAGAGGCTGAAGGCTATAGGATGGGACTCTCTCGCTGTTCCAGAGGCTGGAAGCCAAAGTGCAGGCCGAGCTGGGCTCCTGCAAGAGACCTGTGGCTTGTGGCCACGTCTCTCTCCTCCCTACCTCGGCTTCTCCAGGGCTTCTCCTCTCCAGATCCTCTCATTCTGGAATTCTATATGGACACAAAGTTTGGGGGTGACACTGTTCAACCAACTGCAGAGGGGATGGTGGCAGGACTGGGAATGAAACCATAGATCCCAGAAGTATCAGAAGGAGGAAGAGCAGGACCCAGAGACACACCGGAGGTCAGCACAGAAGGAAAAGGCTCCAGGGACTTGGACCACGATAGGGAAACTCAGACGTAACCAGGAAATGCTGTGTGTGCGTGGAAACCAGGGCAAAAGTCTGCTAAGTCGGTGGTCTGGGAAACGGCTGCCCAGAGAGGCTGCTTGGGGCATGGAGTGGACGTGGGTGTGGGAGAGCAAACTGGAGGCCCCCTCTTAAGCAAAAGGGGGCTTTGGCATACCCTAGCGGAGCTGCCTGGGGACACAACCAGACAGACAGACAGACAGACAGACAGACACACACACACACACACACACTTGGGAGACTCAGGCAACAGTATCCTTTGACTGTGTTTGTGACAGAGAAAAACCCCCACCGAAGCCCCCAGCAGGCCAAGAGGACAAGCCACTGCCTCATGGGACCACCAGCTTAGTCCAGTGAACCCGAGCTGCACAAAACCTCTATGGCTGAATCTCAGGGCCACCAGGCTGGGTGAACAAGTGAAAAGGGGAGCTGGCCCAGGATAGCAACTGCACGATGCTGACAGGAGGAGGCCCTACAGGAGACGTGGGCAGTGCAGGTACCTGGCGTGCTGCACAGCCATGCCTGAAGGAGCAGGGCCCGACTCGGAGTGGCAGGGAGTGCTGCAGAGGGTCACCGGGCTGTGGCTATACCTAGGAGGGCCCATGCACAGGCAGGACAGGGGGCACTGAGATGCCTTCTTCTTTCTTTTGCTGTATGTATCTATGTATGTATGTATTTATTTATTTATTTATTTTTGTGGAACCAGGGATCAAACTCAGGACCTTGTACTTGCCAGGCAGGCACTGGTACCCCTGAGCTATCTTCCCGGCCCCTTATTTTAATTTAAAAAAATTTTTTTTGTTTTCTTTCTTTCTTTTGCACTAGAAATTAAATCCAGTACTTGTACACTGAGCTACCTCCCCAATCCTTGTTTTATTTTTTATTTTGAGATGGGTCACTAAGTTGCCCAGTTTATGATTCTCCTACCTCAGCTTCACCAGGTACTGGCATGACAGGTGTATGCCAACACACCCAGCTTGCTGTTTTATTCTTTATGGTTTTTTTAATATATCTAACAATTCTATATGTTGAAAAATTAGGACAGAGAGTGAGGGACCTCACCCAAGGGTTGCCTGTGGATGTTGTGCGACTTGCATCCTAGTGGGCATTCCTGGTCTAGACTCAAAATCAGCTCCAAGAGTATAAAACCCACGAAAAAGTACAGTCCTGCAGCCCCACTGCCTTCTGGAGAGGAGATGGCGTGGAATCCTGGACAGACCAGCCAGGGTGTGGACAGAGAATGGCAGGGGGAGAAGGTGAATGGGGGCCTCAACAGGGCTGGCACGCG
The DNA here is from genome assembly GCA_004027915.1 of Capromys pilorides. Lineage (NCBI taxonomy): Eukaryota > Metazoa > Chordata > Mammalia > Rodentia > Capromyidae > Capromys > Capromys pilorides. Next base: position 12,820 of record PVKN010020514.1, read on the forward strand.
GGGGCTCAGGAAAGACTCCTGTCTGGATGGCAACAGAGAAAGGCAGAGTTTAGGAGCCAAGAAGAGAGAAAAGGGTATTTCAGTCAAAACCCTGTGGCCCTGAAGAGAGGACTGCGTGTGTCAGCAGGCAGCCCAGGGCAAAACCCAGATCACAGGCTTGCAGCTTTGGGCTTCGGCAAATTATGCCTTAGGCGTCCAAGCCAGCTAAGGCCTCACTGCCAAGTGCTGACGGCACAGAACTGGCTGAGCCAAGACCAGAGAAGCAACAGCAGAAGCAGCTTTTGCCTGTGCAGCCCAGGGTGCTGATCCCCTGAGACCTGCCAAGTGCTGAGACCCCACCAGCCCACTCTACTGAGGCTGGCCACCAAGAAGCAGGGACGGAGAGGTAGATCAGCTCAAAGCTAAAGCATGTGATTCAAAGCGCCCCAGACACACCGCAGGGGCTGGGCTGCCCAGTGGTCATCGTCCAGCTTGGCTGCATGATGGGAGCTTAACCAAGGGAGCTGAATCACTCAGCAGCTCCAGGGGCCTCCAGCCAGGGCGTCAACCTCCTCTTCCCACGCCCAGTCTCATCCTGCACCGCAAGGGCCCCCCACACTCCTGTGGACATCGGGGCCTGCACACTGCTTAGCAGCCCACACCACGTGCTGTACCCACACAGTCGCATCACCCTCACCCCACCCCAAGCCCTGCACAGAGCCACCCTAGTCACCCACAGGCCAGAACCAGGCAGCCCAAAGCCCTGGAGGACTGGCTACAAGGTTTGGCCGGCCCTGGACGTAGGTACAGGAACACTTCCAGCCCAGAACCTAGCATGGTCCAGGACTGCCCATTTGCAGAAGCACTAGCCACAAGCTGATACTGAATGGAAATGAACTGAAAACAAACATATTAGCTCTATGCAAATGAATGAGCGAATGTACAAGCGCGAACTCTGAGTAGGCAACAGACCTGTGTGGCTGTTGCCTGTTCCCCCTCCCAGATAGGGCAGATGGGGTGTTCCTGCCAGCTGTTCCACAGGGCAGAGCTGGTGGGGGGAGGGTTCTAGGTTCTATCACTTGCCCCAAGGGCTCTCCAGGGTATAGTTGGAGGAGGTCAAGATCAAGGCCTGCAAACCTGATTCACCATTTATTTGTGTGGATTTCCCATGTCCTTCTGCAACCCCTATTTTCCTTTAGAGCAGCTGCCCAGGAGTCCACGTCTCTCCCGGCCCGCCTGGGTCTGCACCCACTCGGTCCCCGGTACACCACACACAGGAGCACACCATCTCACACGGGAGGTGAATCCCTTCACCTCTGGGACTCCATGTCTTTGCTGAACAGAGGCTACCAGAATGCACACCTGACCCCCAGCTTGGCCGCTGGGAAGGAGGGCCACCAAGCAACAAGGTGGGCGCTGAGAACAGGGAGCCCGTGATGATCACACACTGGGCCACATTGCAGGGCTAGGCACGCTCATGGGAGGACACACACAAGCTCAGCCCTGGAGTCGAAGGCAGGAGCAAGCCCCACAGGCCCTGGGCCCTGTTGTCACTCAGCCTTGCCTGGGCTGGACACTGTGGTTAACAGAGCACCTTCCAGCCAAGTGGCCCCTGTTCCTGGGCACGCCAGCATCCAACTGGGCAGGGTCTTGGTCCCTGCCCACACACTGGCTACTCTGACACCACAGGGGCCACTAATGTAGCCCTGGATCATGCTCTATCTGCAGCAGGGCATCCTCTATCCTGCTAGGCCACAGTGAGCCAGCTATGGAAACCATGGACACAGAATCAGCACCACAGTCAAAGCCACTGTCCCATGGCACAACCATCCCTCAGCATCTCAGACCAGGGTCCCCCTGCCATCTCTACCTCCTGCTGTCTCTTGCCTCTGCCTAAGGGTAGCTATGCATAAACATGGATGTCCCCATCCCAGAGAAGCTGTCTCGGGCACAGGTGTGTCAGCAGGCCTGGAAGCCACTTATATGTGGAGCTATCAAAGGCACAGTCTCTCTGGACTGTTGGCAAGGGTCACTGCCCATCCAGAAATGCCAAGGGCAGATTCAAGTCTGAAGGGGCCAAGGCCAAGCCACTCACCTGGGCCTGTGGGGTCGCCAAGCCTCCGGAGACGGCCACTAGAGGTCCGTGCCACTCCTAAAGGCAGACAAAAGGCAAAAGTCACACGAGGGCACCGTGGGACACAGCTATGTGTCACTTCTGTACCTGCTAGGGCTCCAGAGCCAGGTAACTCCCCAGCAACAGACCTGCATCTTGGAGCGATGACACCTACTCACCTGGAGCCTGGCACCAGGCCAAGCCTTTCTTACCGTTCTCCCCCAAATCACCACTATGTGGCTCCAGAGATAAGGGAGCCAATGTCTGAGGCCAAACAGTGATTAAATGCTGAGCCCTCAAAGAGACTCCAAAGTCTGGGCCCTGCTCAGGCGTCCTTACCAGTGTGACAGCTGCTGACTGGGAGGAGCTGGAGCTCAGCCAGGTCCAGGCCAGGCTGGCCTAAGACCGTTCTCTACACCAGGGTCTGTGACATGGGGCAGCCCTCTCCGAGCCCCCACGCCTCCAGGCTGGCTTTGGAGGAGGCTGGGTTGAGCTGTTCTCTCCCTGCCCCAGGGAGAGAGAGAGCCACGTGGGCACAGTCTTGTGCTACGCTCGCTGCACACCCTGCCTCCTGCACACACTCCTTGGCTGGCACTCACCAGCTGGAGACGCTTACGGCAGGCAAGTCCTAACTGGAGGAGATTTGCGAGGTGCTAAGCTGAGCAAACCCCAAAGGCTGCCAGAAGGAGCAGCCCAAGAGCACCTGCAGCTGCCTTACTCCTGCCAGGCCATGGCGCTCTGCAGTGCCCCAACCTGGCCAAACCACACAGTCATCCTTCAGAGAGCTCAAGGACATTCCAGGCCAGCCCAGCAAGAACAAGCCCACCCCATCAGCAAGACGGGGTCCAGGCTAGAGCCACATACCTCTCCTCAGCCTCAGCCATCTAACACCCACCCTTGCTGCAGGTCAAAGGGCGAGCTCCTCCCCAGAGTGCTGCAGGGTCTTGTCACATCTACCCATCCAGCCACCCACCACCCGCTGTACAGGCCTTAT